>JAODAL010001507.1:0-228058 GCA_025379985.1 Phyllomedusa bahiana | reverse complement strand
TGTTCTATGGGTCAAAGTTAGATATATAGAATATAGATGGTCGATATAAAATATAGATGATCGACACTTGCGGAGGTGGTCATTAATGAGGGAAAAATTAGAAAGGGGTTGCCTTTTGCTATTTTATTTTTATGTGTGGTTCTTAAATTGGTGAATTGACATACTAAGGTGCCTGTCTGTTTTGACATTTTAAAATGGTCACCTTGGAGTATTATATTTGTTTTATGGTATTTTATATACAGTCAGTCCCTGGGTTACGAACGGGATAGGGACTGTAGGTTGTTTTAAAATTAAAATTTGTTTTGTAATTTGGGAAACAGGTATTTTTTTTAAAAAAATGTAACTCCAGCACAAAAGGTTTTTTTTTTTTTTTTTCTTTGGGTAGGCAAAAAAAAGGGTTTTTTTTAATTTTTTTTTGCTGTTTTTCCCCCTTGTTAAAGAAGATTTCACTATTCTCCCCTCTGTGCTATGTGGATGCTGGACCTTGTCTTCCACAGTACTATCTGCTATGGAACTGGAGCTATAATTTCCCAGCAGCCCCTTTAAGTCCCCCTTTTGAAACTGGGGACGATGTAATTTGGCGGTGAGGTCGACGATGCCTGTATATTTAAACTTAAAGATTATTTTTTAAAAGAAAGGCTTTTTGTAAAATTGGCAGTGAATTTATATATGGGAAAATCTTTAAAAAAAAACCGTATTGACTATGCCCCCTTGCTGGGCAGAACAAGGTGTGGAGACTGGTTTCCAGACTGTGCCCCTTTTGGTAAGATGCTGTATTTTTGATATTTAATGCTCAAATCTGCGTTTTCAGCCAAAAAAGAGTCATTAAAGGGTTTCTTTTTTTTTTTCAAAAACCCCCCCCTGAGCCACCCCCGCCCCCCTAAACTGATAAATCTATTATTTTGATAGGTTGAAACATTGAAAACTGAAAGGTTTACAAAGTTTCCCTTTGTAATAACCATTATCCCCCATTGTGTTGATTCTTTCAGGCTTAGTCTCTGCAAAGATGATATTTACTGAGTAAGGTCAATAATGAAATATTAAAGAGTTGGGCCCCAAAACTGACCACTGTGGTTTTCCCCATAGTCGGGATCCAGTATGAAGTTAATTACCACCTTTTTTTTCTATCATGACCCGTTGCTTCCCACTTTTATTTTTCCCCCCGTTCAAGCTTTTTCCCTTTTCTTCCAACTTTTATGTGGCACAGATCAAATGCTTTAGGAAATCTAAAAAATTTTGACACCAATGTTACCCGTTCAGTCTGAACAACTTCCCCTTGAATTGGGCCCCTTTTAGTAAGTAGTTATATAGGAACCCCAGTAGGTAAGTAGGTACATAGGACTCCCCAATAGGTAGGTGGTAATGTAGGGCCCCCAGTAGGTAGATATATAGTGCTACCCATAGGTAAGCAGGTACATAGGTCCCACAGCTGGTAGGTATATACTGCCCCCAGGATTTAGGAAAGTATATATAGGGTCTATCCCCCAGTCTATCCCCCAGTCTATCCCCCAGTAGTTATGTAGGTGAATATAGAGCACCCCAGTAATTAGGTAGGTGTATATAGGGCCCCCTAGTGTTTGGGATTTTTAGACCCCAGTTGCAGGTAGTTATATATATATATATAGGACCCCCTAGTAATTAGGTAGGTATATATAGGGTCCCCATTATGTAGGTGTAATAGTTGGCGGTAGTGGATCCACTGGGCCACCACAAGCGATGGTGAAAGCCCACTCCAGGGAGCAGAGTCTAAGTGGAACCCGGTTTTCACCAGAGCCCGCGCAAAACGGGATGGACTTTTGCGGCGGAAAAAATATCAGGTCGCTTCCACTGGTGGAATTTGCTTGAGGTGGTAGCAAAGGGAAAGCGGGTACCGAACGTGAGTGTAGGCTAGTCAGGAGGGGAGGGTTATGGTGAGGGCAGAAGCAAGGGGACGGTAACCCGGGGGACAACCGGGCCAAGGAAAGCTTTCTGTTTGGCTATTAGGCACTAAAGATCTGACGGGACTGCCAGAGGGGGGGGGCCATTAATAGGGTTCAGAGCCCGGAACCCCAAATTACGGTGCGTGGCCCTAAGGCGGGGACCTGTCCGGGGGCACAGGAAGCAGCGGTAGGAGCGCGGTCAGGTGAGTACCGTGCATCGGGGAGCGAGTGCCCCCAGGGCCCCAGGGCAGGGGAAAATGACGGGGAGCCGGCAAGGGAACAGGGCGCCCGCAGTTGACCCCGGGGCTTCGCGCGGTCCGTGACAGTCCCCCCCCCTTTGGGCCCTCCCTCTTCTAGCCCAGAGGAACCTAATACAAGCTCCGGCCAAATGTTGCCCCTCTGGCTCCCTCTAAACAAATATCGTGGCCATCAAAATAAGTAAAACATAAAGGTATTTTGGGAAAAATTAATTAGTGGCACTCTATATATTTTGAAAAACGTAAGAAGGTGCCATTTAGGATGTGCAAGCCTAATTAATTTTTGTAGTTAAAAAGGGTGGAACTCTTGGTTTTGTGCCCCCCCTTACCTTTTTAAAACCAGTGGGATAATTCAGTAGCAATTTATCACTCCCTGAGAGGTTGTGTCTGTTGGACCCCTAGTGGGTAACTGTTTAGTGTTAGGGATGTGCTGGGATCCCCTTGACGCTTTTGGGAGGTGGTTAAACAATTTTTGATAAAAACTTAAAAAGAATCCGGGTTTTTTTTAAATTTTCCTTAGGAAATGCATTTTCCAAAAATTCCTTTACTTTGTGTTTTCTTAGTTTTGTGTGTGGATGTTATGTTTTTGATGTATGCTATTGCCTTACCAGTGGGCACTTTGCTTAGTTTTTCAAAATTTAGGGATGTGCACGCCCAATTAATTTTTGTAGTCCCCTGGCTCCCTGCCTTTCCCGGGCCCCCCAAACCCCTTTTCCCTCGTTGAAAAAAAAAAACCGGTTCCCTTTGGACACCTTCATATCCGGATCTCCCTTTCCAGAAAAAACGTTAGGGATCCCCCTTTAGGAGATGGAGGTTCAGGACCAGAGGTTTGAAAAGGGGAAAAATGAAAGGAGTTCGGGGATGGCATGGAAGGTGGGGGGGAGGGGGTTTTTAGGCCACCGGGTTTATGCATTTAAGCACTTCGAATGGTCCCCCGTGCGGGGGGTCCCAAATTTTAACTAGGGGTTTAAAACGAATACTTGGTGATAACCAACCTTTTCACGGGGAAAAAAAAAAGGGGGAGGGCTCCTTATCTTATTGCCTGGCCTTATGCGGCCCAAGAGGGTGGCGGGGGGAAGGCCCAGATGGCCTTTAGTCTTGGACCAACGTATCCGCTGCTGGGACCTCAGAGTGCTGCTAGTGGGAGGGGGGCGGGGGTGCAGGGGCCGTAAACAATGTAGAAGGGAGAGGCACCCCGGATTCAGAATCTAGGGGAATTATAAGAAAATTCCGCCCCCGGAACAAGTTGGAGAGTCTTTTTGACGCGCCGAGAAAAAAAAGAGCAAGTAATTCCCCGGACCTAGTTTACCCTTTTCCCCCTGGCGTTCGTCTTTGGGGGGGGGGGTAAGCTGAGGAGAAATTGGCTTCACCTGCAGTTGTGAACAACGGGCCCGCCAGAATTTAGAAACAAACGGGCCACCGATCCGAGAGGATTTGCAGGGGGAACCCCTGCAATTTAAAAATGTGGTGAAAAACAAATTGGCCAGGCGTGGGCAGTGGGTAAAACCCGGCAAGGGGGCAAAATGCGCCATTTTGGAAAAAAAGTCTTTTTACCCCCAAATCCGGTTTTGCCAGAAAAGGGGTGGGGGATCGGTTTTTTAAAATCCATGCCCGTGGGTTCAGGGGGCTGGTGGGGATGGCCAGGGGGCAAGGAGCCCACCGGGGTTTGTGATGAGGCGTTTTGTTACACGACAGGTGACACAGCTAAAAAACAAACCTTTAAAACACCCTTAGGGGTCCGACCCCCAATAAACCGTGAGAAAAGAAGGAAAGTTTTTGGGGCCCCCGGGATGGGGCCCACCAAAAGCAGTGTCCCCACTTCAAGATTCTTTTTCGGAGCGTGGGCTCAGAAATTTTCCCCTGGGAAACATCCGGAGGTCGCCCATAGGCTGCGGAGCAAGGGTAGGGGGTATATGTGCTCGGGGACTACTTCTTCCCCGACCACGTCGGAGGGCGTGGACAGGGCTGCCTTAAGATTTTTTTCCCCGGGACGGAAGTGGATCTGGAAATTAAACGGGAAAGGAAAGCGACCCCCGCTTGGCAGGGGATTGAGTCGCTGGGCCACTGGAGGATGGAGGTTTTTGGATTAAAATAGATAGATGGGAGCCGAGTCCTTCCCAAAAAAATGGGCCCCATTCCCCCGGGCCAATTTGATGGCTAATCATCTTTTTCCGATAGTGTATTTTCTTTCCCCCCGGCGAGAATGTCTTGGAACAGAAGCCACAAGTGACATTTTTTTGCCCTGGGCTTTTGCATGGGGGATCGCTCCGACTCCAAAGGGGCGTCTACTTCAAGCGAAAAAGGGCTTTGCGGGGTCCGGGGCCGCAAAAGGATAGATGCAGGCAAAGGGGGTTTTTTTAGTTTCCCAGAACGTTTTCCTCGGCCCTGGGAAGGCCAACTTCGTGGGTTAGCGTTCTTTTTTGTGAGGGCCACGATGGAGTACCAGGGGGAAAAAGGTGGGATGAATTGCGGGGTAATAGTTGAAAAAAACCAAAAAACGTTGTATTGCCCAAGGCCACTGGCGGGCCATTGCAAAAAGCAGGCAACTTGGAGGGTCGACCCACAAGCCTTGATCAAGAAAATGTACCCCAGGAATGGGAGGCTGTTTGATGGAAAGACCATTCTCCAGGGGTACAGGGGTTTCCGGGGGGGCCTCATACCGGCGAAAGTGGACACGGTGATCTCCAGATCAGGTGAGTTACCAAGAGTCGTCCAAGTACCCACGACACAGGAATATGGGTCCCCTGAAGACTATTCACGAATCCCGGAAAAACGGGCTGGGACATTTAAAAGGGAACCCCCATGCCAGGGACTAAATGCCGTCCCTGGTGTTAAAACCCCCTTTCCATTTATCGCCCCTTACGGATACGGACCAATTGCAGGCACCCTAAGTCTAGCTTGAGAAGATCTTTGCACCACTAGGCGATCAAAAAGCTCCCCTGATCAGCGGAAAGGGGGGGATCGATTCTTCACCCTGAAAATTATTTAGTCCCCGGGAATCAAAACGGGCCGTGAGGGAACGTCCTTATTTGCCCCAAGAAAAATCCGCCCGGGGAAGGAGGACTTTCGGTAAACCCCCTTTGTAATTCTCCCGATATACTCTGCATGGCTTTAGTTTGGGCAGAGAAGGGGTGACCCTCCCGGGGGGGGGTACCTGGTAGCAGGTCAAAAAGGGGGAATCTATGGGGATGAGGGGGGGGGGGAGGGACGTCCTGCCTGCTTCTCCGAGAACATTGGCAAATTCTTGATACTCGGCTGGTAAACCCGGGGAAAGGCTGCAGGTTGGAACGGGGGCGGGGAAGCACCGGGCGAGGTGCCCCAGACAGCGGCTCAAGCAGTTGGAACCCCAGCGAGTTTCTTCCCCCAAAGTCTAGTCTAACGTGGGGGAATGAGCCAGCCATGGGGTCCTGCAGAATGCAGAAGGGGGCGTGGCAAGACATAAAGGGGATTTTCTCCCTTTTGGAAAACCCCCAAAATGAAGAGACAAGGCTTGGGGTGTACCCCTATTACTCACTTAGGACTCTCGCTGACTGAGGAGATCACCAGGGCTTTTCCAGGGACTACTGGAAGGCGATACCTTTGTACGGGGAATGTAAAATAAATTTCCCAGCTGAGCCGCAGTCCAAAAGCCTGGACCTGAAAGTGAGCCCAGACAGTCTCGCCCGGCATCATAGGCAGGGAGGGGGAGGAGCTTGCCCCTAGGAAGGGCCTCTCCCACGAAACCCTAGGGCGGGAGTTTTCCGGACGTAAGGCAATTCCTCTAAAAATGTCGGAACCAAATATAAAATAAACCCTTTTCGTCTGACATCGGCCAATTCTTGCTGGGAAAAGTTGGGGACCGGGTTGCCTGCATAGGTCCCCCTTTGGGAGACGGTGAGGGTATAGGAAGGGCCCTCGGGAATACTGGAGCCAGGGAGGAAAACGGGGGGGACGGACCACCTCATGTTCTTGCCGACCCTTTCTTCCTTTCAGCTAAAACGCCGTCTTAGAGTACCCAACTGGTTAGCCCGGGGGAAGGAAGCACTAATTAGAGAAGCAGCCAAAGGCCCTGGGTCACTCTGGAGGAGTGCAGAGACCCACATTTCGGGGGAAGAATCAGAAAACTAGTAGTTGTGTATCCACAAATCTGGGCCCTTTTGGAAGGTGGCAAAAAGAAAACCATTTTTAAAAATACGTGAAGAAAATAATTTTTTTACTCTTTGATTTTGTAAGTTTTTCCCTGACAGAACTGAAAAGTCATAATTTTTAATAGGTTAAATTTAACATTGAGAGTAGAATTCCAAAAAAAATCCAGTAAAAAAAATTGTATTAAATCATATAAATTTATTTGCATCTTGGCAAACAAGACTTAATACTTGGTGGCAAAACCCTCGTTGGCAAGCACAGCAGTCAGATGTTTTTTGTAGTTGATGATGAGGTTTGTGAACATGTCAGGAGGAATTTTGGTTCATTCCTATTTGCAGATCATCTTAATCATTAAGATTTTGAGGCTGTCGCTTTGCAACTCAAAGCTTCAACTCCCTCCATAAGTTTTGTATGGGATTAAGGTCTGGAGACTGGCTAGCCACTCTATGACCTTAATGTGCTTCTTTTTGAGCCACTCCTTTGTTGCCTTGGCTGTATGTTTTGGGTCATTGTCTTGCTGGAAGTCCCAGCCATGACTCATTTTTCATGTCCTGGTGGAGGAAAAGAGGTTATCACTCAGGATTTTACGGTACATGGCTCCATCCATTCTCCCACTGAAGTAGTCCTGTGCCCTTAGCAGAGAAACACCCCCAAAACATAGTGTTTCCACCTCCATGCTTGACAGTGGGGATGGTGTTCTTTGGATAATAGGCAGAATTTCTCTTCCTTCAAACACGGCAAGTTGAGTTAATGCCAAAGAGCTAAATTTTTGTCTCATCTGACTACAGCACCTTCTCCCAGTCACTCACAGAATCGCCCAGGTGACATCCTTAGAAAGCTCTTTGGTCTTGCCCATGTTGTAGAGGTTAGAGTCTGACTGATTGAGTCTGTGGACAGGAGTCTTTCATAAAGGTGACTATTTAAGACAGCTGTTTTTATTGCAAGTAACAAGTTGATTTGGAGCGTTTAACTGTTCTGTAGAAGCCATAACTCTTAATGGTTGGTAGGGGATCAAATTCTTATTTCTCTACGCAAAATGCAAATAAATTTATATAATTTATACAATGGGATTTTCTGGATATTATTTTGGATATTCTATCTCTCAATCTTAAAATTAACCTACCCTTAAAATTATAGACTGTTCATGTCTTTGTCAATGGGCAAACTTACAAAATCAGCAAGAGATCAAATTATTATTTCCTTCAATGTAATATCACAAGTTATAGTTAATAAATTCTGGATATAGGATGTTGATACAGGGATTATTCTGATTGCCAGATTTGGAGTTGGGAAGGAATTTTTTCTCTTCTATGGGACAATTGCCACCTACCTCATAGGGTTTTTTTCTTTCTTCTGGATCAACACTGTAGGATTATCAGTTGGACTCAATGGACCTGTGTCATTGTTCAACCTTATTCACTATGTTACTGTGTAATGCTTCTTTTCCCCCGCAGAGGCACTGTAGTCAAATTTAAGTTCCCCCACAATTTACAGCTAATTGTTGGAGCTCCCAGCAGCCTGACAACCAGTGATCTGTTTATCATCAAGTTACTCTTTTAACAATAGGGAATTGTCTAAAGCAGACAACTCTTTTAATCTCAGTAATACACTATACATTAATATGAAATTGTGGCTTTACTTGCTTTTTAAGTTTAGGAATTAAAAGTAAAGTGTAATGGGATCTAGTGCCAGAACAAATGTCCCACCTGGCGTCTGGCCACAGACAAGCTAACACTCAGACTGGGTAGTGACCATGAGTCTGTAAGCGATACCATCAGATGTGCCTTAAGAATTCCTAAATTGCACTTGGAGCAAGGGGCCAGTTCGACACGTAACAATATCCTGAAAGCCTTAATGATCTTGTTGGCATGGCTGTAGCCCAACATGGCAATGAATAGTGAAAGATGCTTGTCAATTAACCATTTGTAGGTCATCAATATTTCTATAACAGCATCACACATTTCAGATTCTTTACACCTTTTCTCTTGTTAATTAACTTAGTGATTTTTGCTACCTCATTGCCACACTACTATAAACAGATGGCCATAGTCTTCTAAAGGATTCTTAGGACAAGGGTAGAGGAGGTTTAAATCCCCAGCCACCTTTGCCATATTTTTGGATCAACCCTATAGATATCGTGTGTGATTTTCTTCATGTCAGTATAAATGTTGCGTATACAACAGTCACCGTTGCTTCATATTAACACTTACAGCCCTTTATAAAATTATATCACCATGTAATGTTCACCCAGCAAATTCACAAATCATAGGTATGGTAAATATTAGACAGTGTAAAAATGTACCAGATTCATCACAGCGATTCATTTTGTTTGATAACTTTGATACATTTTTAGACTCTAGCTTTCTTAGATCCACTATTAGTTGGCTTACTTTGCAGTCATTTTGTCGCAATTCTGGTGCAATTTTGGCATCCAATGTCCCATAGGGGTCATGTCCTCTATCTTCCTAGGCCATTTCCCTCTTCTGATCAGTCACAAACATATTAATGCGTCTGCTCCAAAAACATTTAGCCCCATTTTATAACACATTTCTTGTGGCACCACTTTATTAAATGTACAACGTTTTCTTAACCCCTCAAGGACTAGGCATTATTTTCATCACGTTCATCTTTACCTCCCTGCTTTTCAGCTGTAACTTTTTATTTTTTCCATTCACATAGACGTACGAGGGCTTTTTTTTTGCGGGACAAGAAGTGCTTTCAAATGTTGTCATTGACCATACCATGGAATAAACTTGGAAACTGCAAAAAAATTGTAAGTGGGGTGAAATGTGAAAAAAAAACTAACTTACTCCATGTGTGCTGGGGGTTTGTTTTTACGATGTCCCCTCTTTGGCATATAGGTTATTGTAAAGTTTCAAGGCTTTATTTGTACAAAACAAGACAATAAACGGAACAAAGGCAATCCTTAAAACGAAATTCAAGAAGGGAAGTGGATCCTCAGGACCACAGAGGCAGGTACTTGACCAACTGCAGTCAGGAACATAAGGACTAGGGCAGGGCACAGGAACAACAGTCAGCAGAATGAGGAAGTCCAAATGGGCAGGACAAAGGGGACACAGATGAGGAAACCACCAATGTGTACTAGGAGGGACACCAGAGGAACTCGACACAAACCAGGAGGAACACCAGAGGGATTTGGGAACATGGCACCGACCAGGAGGATCTACAGCGGAACACGGCACCGACCAGGAGGATCTGCAGCGGAACACGGCACTGACCAGGAGGATCTGCAGCGGAACACGGAGACAGAAGATCTGCAGGAAAGAACCGACCAGGAGATCTAACGGAACATGCACCGACCAGGAGGTCTGCAGTGAACCGGCCTGACAGGAGGATCTCTCGGAACACGGCACCGACCAGGAGTATCTACAGAGGAACACAGCACTGACCAGGAGGAACTCCATAGGAACATGGCACCGACCAGAAAGGAATTCAGAGGAACACGGCACCAGCAAGGATGATCACCAGAGGAACACGGCACTCATATAGGTTTATATGATTCTGGCAATATCAGTTATGCAGGGTTTTCGCTATATTTTAGTACCATAAAAAAAATCAAAACATTTTCTATTTTTTAAATTTGCGCTGCCCATATTGCGACAGTAACTTTGGTACTTTACCTATGTCCAAAGTGATGCTGCATTTTTTTTTTTGTGGGCTGAATTTTACTTTTTAATTTTAACAAAAAAATAAATTTTGTCATTCTGAATTTTTTTTTCAACAGTGTAACTTAAATGTGTAACTTATTTTATTTTTATTTGTAAAATGGTAAAAGGGGTTTGATTTTAATGTTTAATTTTATTTTTTTATTTTCATTTTTGGTCCCCCTATGGTACTTGACCACTATGGAGCATAATTGTATAAACAATGCAGAAAGGTGTTTAAAGATGGCAGTTTTATCACTTCCTGCCGAGTGCAGGAAGTGAAAAAATGGGAGGCATGGCGGTGATGTAAGCCTTCACAAGGCTTCCAGCCTCCATATTAACCAGTGGGTGCTGATTGGAGTAAGAAACAGTGCACGGCATTTAGACTCTGCAGCCACGATCGTCATGGGGTCTAAAGGATTAAACAGCAGGAAACTAAGCCGGCTCCATTCCCAGCTGTTACCGGCAAGTGTCAGCTGCAATTATTAGCCGGCACCCGTAGTAGTGTAGTAGTAATCCTGCTACATAATGGCACTATGATGTAAATGTACATCTTGTGTCGCTAAACGGTTAATAGCTGAACATTCTGTGTTAGTAAGACATACCTCAAACACATGAAACTAAATTATTTTATAAGTGACATATGTTTTTGCAGATCAAGTAGAGAAAAAAATAATGGAATCACTCAATTTTGAGGAAAAAAATATGAAATCATTTAATTTCTTACTACTGTCAGTCTAGAAATCCAAGTTAGTTTGCAGTTAAAAGGAAAAGTACTATCGACCTTTCCTAGCTGTTGGATTCAGCTAATTCAAAGAAAATATGATCCCAGTAAGTGAGTAGTCAATTGAAACAATTTAAAGGATTATAAAACTTCTTCAAGATAGAAATCCAATAGAGCACGGCAAAAGATGCTGGTTGTTCCAAAACATACAGGTAGACCAAAGAAGACATCAAAGTGTCAGGATAAAGAACTCAAAGAAATGTCTTGAACATGAACAGCAAATGGGTAGAAATTAGATGTCAGCTGAATGAAAACCAGCACTGACAACTAAACAGGAGAAAAGAAGATTACAGCCAAAGAATAGCAATCATGAAGTGTGAAGGATTAGATGACAGTGATATTCAATGAACAATCACCAATCTGCATTGGCCAAGGAAATGATGCTGTAACTTATTTCTGATGTTGTTCTAATAGGACACGTAAAGATGGCGCCTGAAGAAAACAATTTTTACACTCATTTATGACATAGGGCTGCAGATGAAGCAAAGCAATCACTATCTCAACAGTCAATGAACAGGTGGACAAAAAAATTGGGGACATTTTTCTCATTCCATTAATAGAAAATAGTTTTGGTGATAATGAAGTCATTTTTCTCAGGATGGTCATGCAGCTTGTTACAGAGCAAAGAGCATGAAACTTTTTCTTTAGGAAAGTCATATCAACTCAATGACATGGCCAGAAACCAGTCTAGATTTCAGTCTGACTGAAAATTAATGGCGGAAATTTAAAGACTAGTCCATGACAAAGTTCCTTCCTGCAGAGCTGACCTGCCAACAACTTTGATAAAGCTGGATAAGAATAAAGCTTAATGTAGAATATTGCGTATTACTAGTAAGTCAGTCTCAAACAATTCAGGGCATTATAAGGGGATGTTCACACAGGTTAATATTTGCAGCAAGAACGCGTTAGTTTCCTCGTTGAAATTCCTCACTTACAAGCACAGAATTTCAAGGAGGAAGCGATGCAAACTGCCGGGAGCAGATTTTTGCCTCCTATACTTTATTAGTGGTTGGCATATAAGTGCCTCAAATGTCAATTCTTTGCAAGCACGGACAAGATATTTTTTTATTGGTGCCATTGACCGTACCATTTAATGTACTGGGAAGTCAAAACAAAATTCTATGTGAGGTGAAATGCGAAAAACATTGTACTCGCACCATTTTTGCCAGGGTTTCTGTTTTTATCGCATTTACTCTGCGTTATAAATTATGTGTGATCTGTATTCTGCAGGTTTGTATGATTCAGGTGATACCAAAATATGCAGGGTTTTCATTATGTTTTAGTATTTTAACTTAAGGCTGCAGCACCAATTTCTATGACCAATAACTTTTTGTTTTTCCACCTATGGAACTGAGTGATGGTGCATTTTTAGCGGGATGAAGTGTAATTTTTATTTGTACAATTTTGGGATACTTGCAACTTTTCAAATTTTTTGCAGCAATATAGTAAGTATATCAATGGAAATCTATTTCACATGTAAAAAGAGGGACATTCAAAGAGTAAAAAAGGACGTGGGTTAAAAATAGGGACTGTCCCTCTAAAAGAGGGGCACTTGGAAGATATAATGGGGGATTCAGTTGGTACCCTATTACCTAGGAGAAAGCAATTTGTCCTGAAGATAATATTCTAAACCGCCAGCTGCCTCCGGTACACAGTGAATCACAATGTCGGGCAAGGGTTTTTAGGGCCCACCAGTAGGGTTGATTCTTGGATTACTGTACATGACTGCACATGCCTCTTGCACTTTGTCTCTCTTTTGCTGCCTGAAAAGCAGCGTCAGGCCTACCAAGGGCACAATATGGATTCTCCTGCTCCTATGAGGGCCTGCCTGGGTCTGGTGAAATAAATGCCTGGGACCAATTGCAATAGCTGCTACTTCAGGGGGACTTACTAGGTAGTAGTTGAAAGCCTATTCTTTATACTCATTCTTGGGCATCTACATTCCTGCCTGCATGAAGAGAGCATCATGCTCAAGACATTGTGTAATCTGTTCCATACATAAACCAAATTTTATATAACCTGAGTTTGAAATTCATATTGCATGAGCTAAAGTAATTGTAAGATCCAGCTGTACTAACCGCAAAGTCCAGCTGTATTGTTTTGCAAATTACTTTTTTTTCTCGCATCTTTCTCATTGAAGTAGAAATTAGTGGCACAAAGTGGAACAAATAATCTATGGGTGCACACCTTACCAGACCCGAGACCAGAAGCCCATACGAAATAGTAAAGAAATTGTCCAGGCAGCACTCCATCAGAGTGGAGCGATTTACTTACCCGTGCAACGTTTCAGCTTGAATTCAAAAAAGGTTTGATTTCTAGTTGAAATGTTTCATGGGTGAATAAATTGCTCCTTTTCAAAAGCGCTGCTTGGACTCTTTCATTGATATGTTTTATTGATAGGATATTTGAATAAAAACATCTTAATGCGCATTTGATGTGTCCACCAGAATGAAATGCTATGGACTGTAATGCCCCTTTCACATGTGCAGATTCTGTGCCAAAATCAGTGTCAAATTGGATCACAAAACCGATTCATATGACAGCGATTTCAGCAACATCTCCACACAAGTTTTTGGCACCGCACAGAAAAATATCTGCCACATAAATGTGTAGTTTGCTGTTGCTAGCAGTCACACTAAGGAGAATTGTATATAGCCCCGACTTCAAAATAATTTATGCAGAACATGTACAGTAAAACAGGTTAGGCTTGGTACGGAGATTGTGCTTCTTTTGTAATTGTAACAACCAGCAACATTTTAATACAAAAAAATATTAATAAGTTCATATATATAGTTTTGGTAAACGTTCTACCAAGTTCTAGCTTGGACTGAGGACCTACCTAACATATGGTTGTGACATTTACAGTAAGCTAGGCTCGAGTTAGAAACAAGTTTGGACTGGCTCACAAGGGAGCAGGGAAAAGCTCTGGTGGGCCCCAGGTCAAGGTGGGCAACTGAGAATAGCGGCCTGACTTTTCAGGGAGAAAGAAACAGAGGCCGAAAGCAAGAGGCATGTGTACTATGTGCAGTCATGTACAATAGGTGTAGGGTGGGCTCCAAGAATCCACTCCACTGGTGGGTTCCATGCATCCAAGTCCTGCACTGGTTACAAACATGTACTTTACATAAAACTTTAGATTAGAGGCTATAGTTGGTTTTGACTCAAAGCGCAACATCAAAGCATGACTCACACCCCATATACTTTAGCCACAGGGCTCTCTCACACTCCTTTAGTGGTGTTGCATGCTGTATGGTGCTCTTTTTATCCAGATGTAAACAGAAGGTAGCCAACCTGAAGGCGGCCATTTGCAGTACCTCACTTGATAGTTGCACTATGTAAAGCTACTATACCTGTTAATCTATATGTTTGCTGTGCATAATTGATATGCATTTCATGAATTAAAGATGAGGGTGCTGTGGATTTTCAGTTCTTCCACAGACTCACATAACCAACATTTGCGGTATCAACATTGTTTCCTTGAGGGACAGAAAAATGAGGTGAAATCTCAGTTATAACCCTTCCCCATGCTACCAAAACCAAAAAAAATTGACAGGAGTTAAACCCTCCCAAAAAAAACCACTAAGTCCTTAAGGGCTTAATAGACGTATGTATTCAAAGGGCAGTCGGCAACTGATTAAAAAAATTTACCTGTCCAACTTACATACAAATTCAACATAAGAACAAACCTACAGAAGCTTTCTTGTTCATAACCGGGGGACTGCCTAAATCATGAAATAGCTGAACTGACAACCATAAACATGCCCACTTGGACTCGATGAGCATGCGCATTGATTTCCATATGAAAAGGGTAAAGGATTAAGGACTTGCTGAAGCAAGTCCCTTACATATAATGGGGACTGATGCTCAGATTCAGAAGATAAACATTATACTCACCTCTCCTACGGCTCACATGGCAACACGGTCCCTTATTACAGTTATTGGTTGTGTGGGCTGGTAGACTAGCACCACTGTCTGTATTACTGGGAGCCATCATCTAATGTATGATTGATGATTTGGTCTGTTACACTGCATACTGTTCTGAAGTTTTGACATCAGTTAAAGGGGTTTTCTCATCACAAGCTTTTGCAGACTTGAGATGTTTCTCTGTCTCTTACAGCTTCAAATCCAGGGGTGCATCTCTCCTTCCATTAGGCATGTCTTCCCTCACTGAAGACTGGGGACATCATCCTTATGTTTGAGCAGTGGAAGGGAGAGGATGCCACAGTTCTGCAGACCTCCTGCAGTGGTCAATTCTCATGCCCGCAGGGTGGTCACCTCCCTCCACAAGCTCCTTATAATGAGGACACCTGTATTGGTATAAGCAGTTATACATACAGTCTGAAATAATGTGAGAAATGCACTCTGCTCCCCTCTCTGTTATGAGGCAGGAGGTAGAAGGGGAGCAGAATGTATAAGGCTGTGTTATATGGGTGGGGAGCGAATCTAGCAGCTAGAGACTTAGTAATTGCCCAGATTCTTCACATAGAGCTATCACTGGGAGATAAACATAGAGGAGCTCAGCCAGGGGGCGTGTACCAACAGTGTTGAACTAAATGTGAGGCAGCCAATCATGGCAAAGGAGGCATTGCCTGACCTCAGGCTCCTGATTTAGCTGTAGACACACACAGATTAGCTCATATCTGCTATATGAAATGATTTAGGTAATGCAAATCAATTGCAAAAGTGCTTATTTTTACTGTCCCCATGATTACAGATATGATCTTTGTAATGAGAAAACCCCTTTAAGTGCCCCTGTGATATAGAAAAGAGTCAAGTGTTTACTTGAACAGGTAATTCTGCAGCAAGTTCTGGAAAGATCTGTACTGCAGTCCAATCAGAGAAGCTAGAAACAATATATGGTTTTGCACATCCAAAAAACCTTTTTGAAAAAAAATTAACGTAGGTGCACACTGGTGTGGCAGCAATATAAATACACATTCCAATATCAGTAGCACACTATCAACTAAAGAAACTATCAAAGGGGACATAGGAATTTTTGAAAAGCATTTCTGTTACTTAGGATACATGAAAAATTTCTGAGACTCTTAGTTCACATTCTTGATCAAAACTGCTTAAGCCTACCTCCAAAACTTCAACGGGACCTCAAATGCAGGTGGGTCCTACACTATTGTTACCTCTCTTTTGGGGACTGTTCAGACCTCCATACTTCAGGTAGTGAAGGCACCAGCTTCTAAGTACACTGCACTGATGTGAAAACCTGTGAAGGAGGGTGGAGTGCAGAAAACCAAAATGGAGGCAGCCACTCCTCCTTACACAAGCTACAACCTCAATTCCCAAAAAGTTGGGACACTAAAACACTAAACAAATTGTGAATAAAAACTGAATGCAATGATGTGGAGGTGCTAACATCTAATATTTTATTCAGAATAGAACAAGTTTAATCTGAGTAAATGTAACATTTGAAAGGAAAAATATGTTGATTCCAAATGTCACAGTGTCTACAAATGGCAAAAAAGTTGGGACGAGTAGCAATAAGTGGCTGGAAAAAGGACATTGAGCATATAACGAACAGCTGGAAGACCAATCAACATTAATTAGGTGAATTGACAACATGATTGGGTATAAAAAGAGCTCCTCAGAGTGTCAGTGTCTCTCTGAAGCCAAGATGGTAAGAGGATCACCAATTCCACCATTGTTGCGCAGAAAGATAGTGCAGCAATACCAGGATGGTGTTACCCAGCGTAAAATAGCAAAGACTTTAAAGTTATCATCATCAACCATACATAACATCATCAAAAGATTCAGAGAATCTGGAACAATCGCTGTGCGTAAGGGTCAAGGCCGTAAAACTCTACTGGATGCTCGTGATCTCCGGGCCCTTAAACGTCACTGCACCTCAAACAGGAATGCCACTGTCAAGGAAATAACAGAATGGGCTCAGGAATACTTCCAGAAAGCATTGTCAGTGAACACAATCCACCGTGCCATCCGCCGTTGCCAGCTGAAACTCTACAGTGCAAAGAGGAAGCCATTTCTAAGCAAGCTCCACAAGCTCATCCGTTTGCACTGGGCCAGGGGTCATTTAAAATGGAGTGTGGCAAAATGGAAAACTGTTTTGTGGTCAGATGAGTCACGATTTGAAGTTCTTTATGGAACAGTGGGACGCCATGTCATATGGACTAGAGACAATCCAAGTTTTTATCAACACTCCGTTCAGAACCCTGCATCACTGATGGTATGGGGTTGCATGAGTGCTTGTGGCATGGGCAGCTTGCATGTCTGGAAAGGCACCATTAATACAGAGAGCTATGTTCAGTAGTGTTGAGCGATTGCGTTGGCTATCGAGATCGAGCGATAGTCGATAGTCGGCCGCTATCGATAAGGTTTTTCGATAGTGAGCATCGATTATGAGCGATTACCATTAAAGTCTATGGGAGAGCAACAATACCTTCATTATTACACCCAAACAAGGCTGGAGAAGCTGAAATTAACATCCACAACAGTCAAATGGATACGTGCTACATCTTAGGCAACACACTTAGGTTATAAAAGTCACAGAAAAAAAGTCACAGACCATTCACTATCCCTGTCTTGTACCACAGCCTGACCCTTAAACCTGCATCACCCACAAATTAAAAAGTACCAGAAGGCAGTATGATTTGAACCATCATGTTACTTGAACTGGACATTGAATATCCTTGTCCTGGAACGCAGCATGAGCCCCAAACCTGCATGACCCCAGATTTAAAAAGTGCCGCAAAAGGAGTCTTTCAACCACCATTTTAGTTTCACTGGACATTGGACTATACCTGTCCTGGACCGCAGTATGACCATTAAACCTGTCTGACCCCCAGATTAAAAAGTGCCGGGAAAAGGAGTCTGTTATGTCTGTATCTGTTATGTTTTCGTATAATAGACGGTATTTTTTGCACCTTTCAATTCACCTGTGGTGAATATAGAATTGCTGTTTTAAGATTTACGTAGATGCTGCGTCAATGAACAATGCTGGGTGTGCAAAGTCAAAAAACACGTAACTGTTATGTTTTGATATAATAAACGATAATTTTTTCACATTTCAATTCACTTTTGGTGAATATAGAATTGCTGTTTTAAGATTTACGTCGATGCTGCGTCAATGAACAATGCTGGGTGTGCAAAAGTCAAAAAACACGTAACTGTTGTGTTTTGATATAATAAACGGTATTTTTTGCACCTTTCAATTCACCTGTGGTGAATATAGAATTGCTGTTTTAAGATTTACGTAGATGCTGCGTCAATGAACAATGCTGGGTGTGCAAAAGTCAAAAAAACACGTAACTGTTATGTTTTGATATAATAAACGGTAATTTTTGCACCTTTCAATTCACCTGTGGTGAATATAGAATTGCTGTTTTAAGATTTACGTAGATGCTGCGTCAATGAACAATGCTGGGTGTGCAAAAGTCAAAAAACACGTAACTGTTATGTTTTGATATAATAAACGGTATTTTTTGCACCTTTCAATTCACCTGTGGTGAATATAGAATTGCTGTTTTAAGATATACGTAGATGCTGCGTCAATGAACAATGCTGGGTGTGCAAAAGTCAAAAAACACGTAACTGTTATGTTTTGATATAATAAACGGTATTTTTTGCACCTTTCAATTAAACTGTGGTGAATATAGAATTGCTGTTTTAAGATTTACGTAGATGCTGCGTCAATGAACAATGCTGGGTGTGCAAAAGTCAAAAACACGTAACTGTTATGTTTTGATATAATAAACGGTATTTTTTGCACCTTTCAATTCACCTGTGGTGAATATAGAATTGCTGTTTTAAGATTTACGTAGATGCTGCGTCAATGAACAATGCTGGGTGTGCAAAAGTCAAAAAACACGTAACTGTTATGTTTTGATATAATAAACGGTATTTTTTGCACCTTTCAATTCACCTGTGGTGAATATAGAATTGCTGTTTTAAGATTTACGTAGATGCTGCGTCAATGAACAATGCTGGGTGTGCAAAAGTCAAAAAACACGTAACTGTTATGTTTTGATATAGTAAACGGTATTTTTTTGCACCTTTCAATTCACCTGTGGTGAATATAGAATTGCTGTTTTAAGATTTACGTAGATGCTGCGTCAATGAACAATGCTGGGTGCGCAAAAGTCAAAAAACACGTAACTGTTATGTTTTGGTATAATAAACGGTATTTTTTGCACCTTTCAATTCACCTGTGGTGAATATAGAATTGCTGTTTTAAGATTTACGTGGATGCTGCGTCAATGAACAATGCTGGGTGCGCAAATACACGGTATTTTTGGCAACAAACAACCTGTGCTGACTACAAGATTGCTGTATTGTAATTTAACTGCAAGGTGGATATATCAACAGTCACAGGTGTAATGGGTAAAATTGAAAATGAACACCTATCTGAAATGTATACTGATAATAAAAGTGGAGTTTTGCAGCTAACAAAGAGACCTGCAGTTACTAGAAATGATGTGTATCCAATATAAGTTCAGGCTGCCCAATATCCAGGAAATATTTCAATAGCAAACTGTTAATAATAAAGATATTCCACTACAATGTCTACACTAAGTCTCCGTGAATTTACAGCGGTAGATGCTGCTTTAAAATTCTCTAGCTAACTACATAAAATCTTCAAATCTCTAATCTAACTAAATTGGAAGGATCACAGCTAATAATAGAGGTTTCTCTGTGCAGAAATAGACTAATTTCGCTGAGCTGTTTGGCCACAGGCAGAGCGCAGGTCCTATCCCTATGAGACGCTGAGAGACACTGAGGCTGAAACAGGAAACGCTGTTCTATGTAAAACGAGGTCATGTGATTTTTCCAGCCAATCGCAACCATATACATCCCAGTCATGACGTCACACACACATCTCACCCTGCTCTATTCTGTAATCTGATTTGCTGGCCGCCAAAATTACAGGAAGCGCCGAAAAAGGCGCGATCTTAATAGATGATGCTCAGATTTTAACCTTAATTATCGCATGATCTGGAAATTTCGATCACCATAAAAACCTTGCCGATTTCAACTTTGTCGATAAAAATCGCTCAACACTAATGTTCAGGTTCTAGAACAACATATGCTCCCATCTAGACGTCATCTCTTTCGGGGAAGACCCTGCATTTTTCAACAAGATAATGCCAGACCACATTCTACAGCAATCACAACATCATGGCTACGTAGGAGAAGGATCCAGGTACTGAAATGGCCGCCTGCAGTCCAGATCTTTCACCTATAGAGAACATTTGGCGCATCATAAAGAGGAAGGTACGACAAAGAAGGCCGAAGACGATTGAACAGTTAGAGGCCTGTATTAGACATGAATGGGAGAGCATTCCTATTTCTAAACTTGAGTAACTGATCTCCTCTGTCCCCAGACGTCTGTTGACTGTTGTAAGAAGAAGGGGGGATGCCACACAGTGGTAAAAACGGCATGGTCCCAATTTTTTGGGGATTTGTTTACGCCATGAAATGTTGAAACAACATATTTTTTCACTTTAAATGATACATTCTCTCAGTTTAAACTTTTAATCTGTGATTTGTGTTCTATTCTGAATAAAATATTAGATGTTGGCACCTCCACATCATTGCATTCAGTTTTTATTCACAATTTGTTTAGTGTCCCAACTTTTTGGGAATTGAGGTTGTAGAAACAATATATGGTTTTGCACATCCAAAAAACCTTTTTGAAAAAAAATTGCATAGGTGCACACTGGTGTGGCAGTAATATACATACACATTCTAATATCAGTAGCACACTATTAACTAAAGAAATTATCAAAGGGGACATAGGAATTTTTGAAAAGCATTTCTGCTACCTAGGATACATGAAAAATTTTGAGGTTCAGAGAAGCTGACAGAGGAGAGGGCTGCAACCATAGTTACAGAGACACAGTTAAATAAAAGCAGCCAGTCTGTTAGCTGCTCTGCCTGTGAGAGAGTGAGACAGAGTGTCAGAGAGAGAAGATCAACAAAGCTGCCAGAGAAACACACTGTTACTCTCTCTCTGGAACTTTCCTGCTAATCAGTACAGCTGTGGGTGTGTACGCCAGGGACTGAAACCTGCGGAAATCAGAGAGCGTGATCTGCTGTCTTATTGCGGTTAGAGGAGAAGTGTTAAAGCATCATCTGCGACATCCGTTGTTGAAAGAAGGAAACCCCGTCTGAAATCTGTGATCGGAAGTTGGCCGCGGAAAAACCTGGGCCCGGTGAGCGTGCGCACCAGCTGGATAGAGACAATGGTTAGACCTGTAGACAGATTAGTTAGGGTCGTATCTAGAGTCAGACCTTAATTGGACATTTCCAGAAATAACGTCCTCGTGAGACTGGAACTACACTGGTGTTGGTAATTTTGTTAGTTGTTCTTGTTGGGGAGATCTTCGCGGTTTGTATCTGTGTTCTTGAGGTATCAGAATAATACCCCTTTTTATTCAGATTCCAGTAAAAATATTCGTTGGTCTGAACTGGTGTTGGAGTTGTTTCTCTTGTCTGTGACTTTGCTGTATTCTGGGAAGCCCACCTCGGTACACGGCTTATAGTTGCATCAGTCACATGGAAAGTAACATCATCGCTGGTGCACTGAGGAACTGGTCTCACTGCATGGGAGCGCCAGTAAAGGTGAGTACAGTGGTGCTGGGCGGGGTGGGGGGGTATTTAATTTTAAACTTTTTTCTTCTGAAATTGTGGATTTTGATGTGGATATGCAAAAAATCAAATCTGCAATAACATCTGCAGCGTTATGTTGCAAATACTATCTTCCTTTTTGAATTCAATAGGGAATATACTCAATAAATCCACAACATAAACTGATATGCTGCAAATATAAAATTCGCTCCACAGGTCAGTTTACCTACAGACTTTGGGCAGCATGTCAATGAGGTTCCTTAAATAATATGTGCTGCTGTTGTAATTCCCTGCAGAATTTCTCCATGCAAATCTGCTGTGGATAATCTGCAGCGTATCTGCCCAGTGTGAACCTACCCCTAAAGTCCCAGTGTAGTGTAGGAAGCATCCTATAGATCATTCAGACAGACAGTAATAACTCGTGACTGTTTTATTATGTGAATCAGCCAATATTTAATCTGCCAGGAGCTTCTACTTATAAAAGCAAATTATTCTTGGATGTGGTATTTCAGCAGTACATTACATTTATGATGTGCTCCATGCAGCTCTCTAAATATAATTTTATTAGCTTGCAGGCTGTGGCTGAAGAGATGAGTTTTGTTGAAAGAACGATCATCGTTGCATTAATATAGTATAATGTGAGTGACACAGGAGATGAGCGATGGTTGGGGATCTGTCAGATGGGAAATTGTAGACTAATGCTTGGTGTAGATTCAGCTTCAAAATATAGGAAATCCTAGAAATTTTCCTTGAATTGGTTCAATTGTGCATTGTGAAAGTGAGAACCTTGGATTGAAATACATAAAAAATGAAGGGAAAACAATTTTCATAAATGGAGATAAGATAGATAAATAAATAGACAGACAGACAGACAGACAGATAGATAGATAGATAGATAGATAGATAGATAGATAGATAGATAGATAGATAGATAGATAGATAGATAGATAGATGAAAACTGTCTAGGTGTAAGACTTTCTTTGTTGCCCACAGCAACCAATCAAAGCTCCCCTTTCATTTTTTCGGAGCATTATATGAAATGAAAAGGGAGCTCTGATTAGTTGCTATGGGCAAAAATACACAAACTTCCGAGAAGTATAGAAATAGGAATAACTAATATGAATCCCCAAAAAAAAACAGAGCAAAATTATTCCTTCTAAAATATAACTTTTAATCATTAAATTTAAAATACATCCAAATATTGGCCAAGTATTTACTCCAGGGACATATTAAAGAAAGATCAATATCTCCTAAACTAAATCCCTCTACTATTCCCTAAATACTCTAAACTTATTGGTGTCCCTTAGCGGAGACCCCGCCCCTAAAAGGGTGACCCCGCTAAATACTCTCCTCTACTAACCCTACAACTGACCCTACTCACTTCCTCGCAGTTGTATATATAGTGGTTATATAGTGGTTATAGGAGGAGAGGATGAATAATATTACAAATAAAGACAGTGACAAATAGTGAGAACTCCGTATATAAACAACTTATATCCCACCATAGCATATATGTGTATCCCCAAACACGTTTCGTCCCACTCTCAGGGACTTATCAATGGGGTCCAGATGTTAAACTTTTCACTACTTAAATACAATTGTTGACAACCTCAATTAACCAAAACAACTTGAGAAATAGTACATAGTACCGACAGTTCCATGTCAATCCCTCAGATAGGTGCGTCTCTCGGATTGGAACCACGGGGAGCTGGTTTATCTCCACCTGATGGGAACGCCAAGGTGCTGGCATATCTAATGTCCCAACTCCGCTACGGGACACCAATAAGTTTAGAGTATTTAGGGAATAGTAGAGGGATTTAGTTTAGGAGATATTGATCTTTCTTTAATATGCCCCTGGAGTAAATAATTGGCCAATATTTCAATATATTTTAAATTTAATGATTAAAAGTTATATTTTAGAAGGAATAATTTTGCTCTGTTTTTTTTTAGTTGCTATGGGCAACAAAAAAAAGTTTTATACGTAGACAGTTTTCATACATGAGGCCCTAAATCTTTATCAGTGTAGTGCACCATAACCGCATCTATGAACAACATTGTGCAGGAGGGCAGGGTACCTCTCCTTACATGTCATGCTATCTCAAATTCCACAATACCATCTGGGAAATGGGGTCTAGTCCTCCAGCTGGTGTAAGGCCGCTTTCACACGGCAGTGTTAAAATACCGTCCGGATCCTGATTAAAGAATCCGGACCATATTTTGTTGTCTTTTAAATGGTTTTGGGGGACGGTTCTGTCCATGGTTTGCGGAGTCACCCATCCCCCTCAACCATTGACATGCACATCTTCCACCCGAAAACCGGACGGAAGATTGAGCATGTTCTGTCTTTTTTCGGAACGCCGGCAGTGTAAAGAAACGTTTGGCAGACAATCCGTTCAGTGAGGACTGCTGAACAGATTTTCTATTAAAGTCTATGCAGATGGTTGACAGTCGGTTTTTAATTCCGAAAACTGTCTGAATATCCGACTAAAAACCCTGCTGTGTAGACGGACCCTTATAGTGCTGACTGAAGTGTAGACCTACTGTATAGAAAACTACTATTCTGCTGACAGAGAATAGAGTCCATTATGTGCTTTGGTACCTAACATGATTAAAGTAACCCATTTTGTATATTTTAATGCTGTATAACAAGTAAACAAGTAAAGTATTGAATTAAAAAAAGGAAATTATGAAACCCCTTAATGTTGGGAATTTAGGAAGAAAAAATATCTAATTAATACTTTTTTAGTCCTCCTGGCTTCTATGACACCTGAATTGTTTGCAGCATGAACTTCACTAATGTTAAACAATATTCTGCATCAAGCTGGTTACGATTTTCTCCAACAGCAGGTGACAGATCAGGTTTACTGGTTGAAGCCTTGTAATGGACCAATAATTTTTATCTTCAACATAAAATTTTACATATGAGACACTGGTCCTTTACCTGATGTACAGCCCCATACCATAATCATGTAGGGAAATGTGACTGTTTTTAAGGCATTATCCTTATTTTTTCTACTAGAGTGGCCCCATGCAAAAGTTTTCATCTCATTTCCTTGACAAATGCAGATTGCTAATTCATCACTGAATGTCACTTTCATCCAATCATACACACTCTGTGATTGCTTTTCTTCAGTCTGTAACCTTTTCTCTTGTTTTTGTGCCAATTTTTGTTCAGCTAATATACAGCATATGTAGATCTCATTTCATTTAGCGGATTCCTCGCAAATCTGTCACAAATATCGATACCTGTTTCCACCTATTTGTTTCTTATTTGATTTTCTGTGCTGTTTCTATTTTCAATGCATATTGGTCTTTTTCTATCCTGACAATTTGACATCTTCCCTGGTCCATCTGTATGTTTTCCTTTTATAACCTTTCCATGTTGTTTCTGCTTGCATCAAATATAATACACAGCTGACTGGGAACAACCAACATCTTTTGCCACCCTCCATAGAAGATCTGCATTTTGAATGGGTTTTATCATCCTTTGCATTGTTGTAGCTGTGTTGTTGGGGTCATGTTTTCTTTGTAATTGGCAAGTCAATGAGATCTATTAGTGCTTCCACTTCTAGACCTCTGCAACTATTTGTTCCTGAAATGTAAATTATATAGTGATTACATAATTTCCTCCTCCACTTGATCTGGAAATCTGGAAATCAACATTTGCCATTAATGAAGCCAACAGTTCTAACCATTAAACTAACATTGTTTTGTGTCACATTTATGAGTTGTGTATTTGATATACCATCATTTTTACCACAGGCTATAGACAGGCTAGATGTATGACTTTTACCTATTCATTATTCATAGCAATATCAGTTAACAGACAGTAAAACTGACAGTTTTACTACACTTGACATGTGTTCACTAATCAAAGTTGCATCGCCCTTGGCATCAGCTATGTTTTTTGCAAAATGTTCACAAATATGTTTTAAGGGATTGATTTTTGGAGCAAAATCGGACAAAATTTTAAATAGCAAATTGCGCAAAAAAGTTGAGCATATCTATATGCCTTTATAGAATATCTGGAAAAGGCTTGTCTTCATAAGCCAACCCATTCAAATGATAAACTATTGACTGTTTGCATCCATCACTAGAGGAAGTTTAGACACTTAGGGTGACATGTATGATTTTTGGCGCCCAGGCACCATTTTTTTGCGCGCATTAGTAGCGTAGAATGCACCTGAATCTATGAACCTGCTCTACTGCGTGTCATATATTTAGCACTTTCTAGCTACAAAGCGACACTTCTGGCTCCGGTAAACCACTTTTAATGTGCTCTACCTGTTCCAGCAGTAATGCGCCTGGATTTGCCGTACTAAAGTTATAAATGTGCAGCTTTGTACGGTTGTAGTGCGACACGCCTCCAGGACGCCCCCCGATCTCCGGTGCATTACAAAGTGCCGCAGGCGCTCTGTAATGCTCCTGATATTGGAGTGCGCCTGTTTAAAAATAGAACGAATGGGGCTGCGCCAGTTTTCGGGCTGAAAAGACGGCAGACTTCTGGTGCAGCCCCGTACATACATGTCGCCCTTAATATAGACAGTTATATTAATGAGCTCCATTTCAGCTCTAAATCTGTCTTCATAAGCTTTCTCTAGTGGGGCATGGAAGGAACACATTGTGATTGCCTGTAGTGAAACATGTTAAAAATGTTCTGTGCATATGGGCAAAATGTATCCTTAGGAACTAAACAACCCACTATTCCTTTGTAGCCACAGGGAATTATGACTGAAAGTTTTTATGGTTTTATGCAGCAATTAAGTGAGACTTCCTTTGTGTATTTTTATAACAAATAATGTAATACAGTATTACATGCCAGTCTTGTACACATTGTTTCCTTCCTTCTGTGTCTCCCTGCTAGTATTTTTCTATGTTTTTTGTCCCTCTGCCAAGTCCACATGTGAGAGCAGGGATACACAAGCAGTGTAGAAACACGATGCCGCCTGTAACAGAGTGAAAAGGACACCTGTTTAGCTCTTTGGGGTATCCTGTTGTTTCTGTGTGAGTCTTTCACAGTCATTTAAGAAGCATTAGGAGAGCAGTAAATCTAACCACTTTATACAGACTGCCAGCACTGAAAGAATTTTTGTTCTTCACTTCATCAGAGAGGAGTAACTGGCCTTATGGTTGCTCTAACTTAAAGGAGTTCTCTGTATTCTAGTAAATAAAGTTATATAGTACAGTAATCAAAAATGGTACATAGTGTACAGTCATGGCCAAAAGTTTTGAGAATGACACAAATATTATATTTTCACATGATCTGTTGCCCTCTGGTTTTTATGTGCATTTGTCAGATGTTTTTATCATATACAGAAATACAAGTGCAATCATATTATGATTAACAAAAGCTTTTATTGACAGTTAGAATGAGTTAATGCAGCAAGTCAATATTTGCAGTGTTGACCCTTCTTCTTCAGGACCTCTGCAATTTTCCCTGGCATGCTGTCAATCAACTTCTGGACCAAATCCTGACTGATAGCAGTCCATTCTTGCACAATCAATGCTTGCATTTTGTCACAATTTGTTGGTTTTTGTTTGTCCACCCGTCTCTTCATGATTGACCACAAGTTCTCAATGGGATTAAGATCTGGGGAGTTTCCAGGCCTTGGACCCAAAATCTCTATGTTTTGTTCCCTGAGCCATTTAGTTATCACCTTTGCTTTATGGCAAGGTGCTCAATCATGCTGGAAAAGGCATTGTTGATCACCCTACTGCTCTTGGACGGTTGGGAGAAGTTGCTCTTGGAGGACATTCTGGTACCATCTTTATTAATGGATGTGTTTTTAGGCAAGACTGTTAGAGAGCCGATTCCCTTGGCTGAAAAGCAACCCCACACATGAATGGTTTCTGGATGCTTTACAGTTGGCATGAGACAAGACTGGTGGTATCGCTCACCTTGTCTTCTCCGAACAAGCTGTTTCCAGATGTTCCAAACATTCGGAAAGGGGATTCATCAGAGAAAATGACTTTACCCCAGTCCTCAGCAGTCCACTCCCTGTACCTCTGGCAGAATATCAGTCTGTCCCTGATGTTTTTTTCTGGAGAGAAGTGGCTTCTTTGCTGCCCTCCTTGACACAAGGCCTTGCTCCATGAGTCTCCGCCTCACAGTGCATGCAGATGCACGCACACCTGCCTGCTGCCATTCCTGAGCAAGCTATGCACTGCTGGTAGCCCGATTCCAAAGCTGAAACACTTTTAAGAGACGGTCCTGGCGCTTGCTGGTCTTTCTTGGGCGCCCTGGAGCCTTTTTGGCAACAATGGAACCTCTCTCCTTGAATTACTTGATGATATGATAGATTGTTGACTGAGATTGTTGACTGGCCCTGTTAGGCCAGTTTTGTGCAGTGCAATGATGACTGCACGTGTTTCTTTAGAGATAACCATGGTTAACAGAAGAGAAACAATGATGCCAAGCACCAGCCTCCTTTTAAAGTGTCCAGTGGTGTGATTCTTACTTAATCATGACAGATTGATCTCCAGCCCTGTCCTCATCAACACCCACACCTGTGTTAATGGAGCAATCACTGAAACGATGTTAGCTGGTCCTTTTAAGGCAGGCCTGCAATGAAGTTGAAATGTGTTTTGGGGGAAAAAGTTCATTTTCTAGGCAACTATTGACTTTGCAATTAATTGCTGTTAAGCTGATCACTCTTTATAACATTCTGGAGTATATGCAAATTGCCATTATAAAACCTGATGCAGTAGACTTTGTAAAAATTAACATTTGTATCACTCTCAAAACTTTTGGCCATGACTGTATAAGATCTAAACCGTAGGGCTAATTCAATGTAACCATACGAGGTAGATGTCCACGTACAGTTGAAACCATACGTTATACACTATATAAAAAGACACATATGCCTGCTTTATACAATTTGGGACAGTCCATATGATGATGTCATGTCTTTGGAAGCTTCTGAGAGGTTTATTGGCAACAAATGAGTTAAAGACACACCTGTGGATATATTTTAATGCACAACAGAAACACACTGCTTCTGTGTGTAACATTATGGGAAAGTTTAAAGAAATCAGCCAAAGTATCAGGAAGAGAATTGTGGACTTGCACAAGTCTGGTTCATCCTTGGGTGCAATTTCCAGATACCTGAAGGTGCCTCATTCATTTGTACAAACAATTATACACAAGTACAAACATGATGGGAAAATTTATGGGCAAATCTGAAAAGAGAGGTGTGAGCAAGGCGACCTACAAACATGGCTCAGTTACACCAGTTCTGTCAGGAGGAATGGGCCAAAATATTGTGAGAAGCTTGTGAAAGGATATCCAAAACATTTCACTCAAGTCATACAGTTTAAGAGCAATGCTACCAAATACTGATGAAATGTATTTAAACTTTTGACTTTGAAGATAGTAATAAAATGCCTTAAAAATTATCTCTCATTATTCTGGCATTTGGCAAATATAAATAATTTTGGTAATTCTAATTGACCTAAACAGGTAAGATTTATTCTGATTTCATGTCAGATAGTGAGAAAAACATGTTTATGTGTCTTTTTATATAGTGTATTTAAACTTCTGGTTTCAACTGTATGTCCATGGACAAAAAGGACAAAACTGCCCTATCCTGTATGTTCCTTTACTCACTACAGATTGGTGGGAATAATAGTGCACCCAATCATCACATTTTCACAGATACATGAACAACCTGGGATTTCAGAAGTTTGCAGTCCTTTTTTTATGTACCATGCCCTGCAAATTGGGAATGAAAATGGGCCAGTTAGATTAAATACTCGCAAAAGTGTCCAGACCCCGGCACCCCATCAGACCAGCAGAATGAAGGGACCACGACCCTTTCATTGCTTACACAGATATAGCACAAGTATAGCAGGTGTGGCTATACATGGTACTGTATGTCAGCACATAGGGTCCTGTCTTGGACATCAATGTTTTGCTATTCAATGTTCTATCAATTAACAAATGTATGGAGCTATTGTACCCTAAAAGTAATGCCTTTTAGAGTCATATGGAGGTACCATAAAGGCCCCATTGTTAGTAACTACCAAAAAGGGTTCAAGGAAGAACAATCAGCGAACTGGTAACAGGTCATGGGTGCCCAAGGCTCACTGATATGCATCTGATCCTTGGAGGTCCTGCCTGCCAACTTACTGGGCTTCAAGGATCTTCTGCTGACGTCCTGTGTCCAGGTACCCGAGGACATCTTCAGAGGTCTTGTAAAGTTCATGCCTTTACAGGTAAGGGCTGTTTTGGCTGCATGAGGGTGATTTAAATGCTATGGCTGGTTGATGTACATGAATACAATTTCATTGTATTTTGTTTCAATATTTGAACGGAATAGATCACACCCTTTATTTCTCATTATAACAGGATGGCAAATCCAGCAATAAAGCATCTTTTGACATATCACAATGAAATGTTAGAAAAGGACATAGGTGAGGATCTGTGAGCTTATATCATGAGTGATCCCTAAATTGAAGTGGTCTCTGTGCAGTATAAAGTACCCAAACTCCTTCTGAGCTAATCAGATATTTCTGTCCTTGCAAATCTCAGACACAATGTTCTCCCAAATACACCACGTATTTCATCAATTGATTTTTTTTTTATTGAAGAACCAATCAATTTTAGAAGCCCGATTCTCTCTGACAACTGCTGAGCTTTTAAGTCTTCTTTAGCTCTCTTCTCCCTTTGCAATGTAATTGACAAATATGTGTCCTTTAAAATCCAGTGAACTCTTAATGCTCTATGCTATGAATACAGAGGTATTTGAGAGGGAAAGAAATGTTCAGTAATTATAAGGTGTTATAATAGAAGAGATACCATATATACTCGAGTATAAGTTGACCCGAATATAAGCCGAGGCACTTAATTTTGCCACAAAAAACTGGGAAAATTTATTGACTCGAGTATAAGCCTAGGGTGGAAAATGCAGTGGCTACTGGTAAATTTTAAAAATAAAAATGAATACCAATAAAATTAATAGGCAGGTATAGGCAGTTTAATGTCCCCATAGGCAGGTATATGTCCCCCATAGGCAGGTATATGTCTCCCATAGACAGGTATATGTCCCCTATATGCGAGTATAGGCAGGTTTATGTCCCCCATAGGCAGGTATATGTTCCCCATAGGCAGGTTATTGTCCCCCATAGACAGATATAGGCAGGTTTATGTCCCCCATAGGCAAGGTTTTTAAAAAAAAAAAAAAACTTTTTCCCCCGCTAATCTGAGTCTCTCCTTGCGCTCTGTCTTCTGGCACAGGTGTCGTGATTTCATCAGACCACACAGGCCGCGTGATGACATAGCACGCTGCCTGTGCCGGAAACTCCGGAAGGCCGCAAGTCTACTTGCGGCGTTCCGGAGTCCTATTGCGGAGTTGGGTGCGCTTGCTCTCTGCTCCGCAATAGTATCTTCAGCTTCCAGGAGTCGCATACAGCTGAAGCGATCCCCGCTGGCGCCTGGGCCATGGCAGCTCATGAGCGTTTAAGGGTGACTCGAGTAAAGGACGAGGAAGGCTTTTTCAGCACATTTTTTGTGCTGAAAAACTAGGTTTATATTCAATTATATATGGTATTTGGAAATTATTATTTCTTGCTCAGTCATGTACCAAATCGAAATCATCTGATACTTGGTATTATACTACAGAGGTTTTATGGTAATCATCTTGGCAGTTGGTACATTACTAGAAGATTTGCAGTGTTTCCTATTACTCTTGTACACTTTTGCTCTTGTATACTACACTATTGTATACCTTATACCAGAAGTGCTTTCCCTCCTGGACCATGCAGGACACTCTTTTTAAAATGTCTCTTAGCAGGGCAAATAACACAAGTCCTGAGGTCTACTGGGATGGAGCTTTATCATCTAAACTATCGGCCATTACTGATGGCTGGTAAAAGAGGCATCTTGGCCAGTTAATAGAAAAGGAGTAAACCATAATTGATTGGAAATTTTGTAGTATACAAACCACAGAATCTTCTAAAAAACCATGTACTATATACATGCGAACTCTTTCACTAGTAGATTACATTTAGAAAACATTGCATGTTCATCTCAATGCCTTGTTCATGCAGTGCAGGTTGATGTGTTTTTTTTTTACCCAAACTGGGATTGGATTGTGAAAAGTCAAAATATATATTTTTAATTTTCTTCTCTTTAGAATCCATTCTCTGTTTTAGTCGCATTGGTCATGAGATGCAAATTTGGTGTCAATTACAGACTTTACAATGGGCAATGAAGGTGCTTCACTCTTATACTGACCTAATCTGCTGTATCCTACGTAGGATAAACGATAATCTGTTTAGTCACAAATGGTCTGTGTGTTAGAGCAGAACTGCAGATGTGAGTAAGCCATAGGAAAGCCTGCTATACATTCTCTGTCATCTCCTACTGTTTTCTGTGAACCTCCCATTCTTCATGCGCTATGCACATTGCAGAGGTTTCAATGCAGAGTCTCTCAGCCCTCTTTCAATGCAGTTACAGTTTATTACACTACTGCCAGCTAATGCAATATTAAAATAACTTACAAACAATAATTTACATGAAGACTTGGAGTTGAATTAATCAAGATATCTATCAAATTAACTATTGAGAGAGCTAGAGAGATAGGTGAATAGATAGTTGGACAGACTGATGGATGATGGAAAGACTGATGAATGGATGGATGGAACTCCTCCTCTGCAGAGCTGAAACGTTATACTGACATGGGTCAATAAAAGTACATCTTCTTAAATTCACTGGGGGTGTGCTGCAACTTTTTGGAGTCTTGGTCGGGAGTAGGGACTGATATACTGGCACCCATTTTTATCTAGCTTTATCCTGTGCTACACATGTTTTCTATAAATACATAGATTACATATTTATGATATTATAAGTAGAAAGATTGATAGATAGTGAGATAAAATGTTTGAGTAGGTTCCCATATGTATTGAGATCACCTTGTCGCAGTGGATGGGCTCTCGCAAATTTGATCAAAAGTGTGTGCTAAGAACCTCACATTTTCCTATGGCCAAAAGTAGCAGAAATGCATTTTGAAAAAATTCCTATATTCCCTTTGACTGTTTTTTTGGCGTTTATAGAGTGCTGCTGTTATAATGTTGTGTTGCATTGCTTTGCTGCCACAGGAGGTCGTAGGGCAGGTAATTAGTACACTGTCTCTTCAAATTTCAGTAAGCTGCTGCGCGTGCGTGCTAAGTGGCACGCGTGTGCACACAGGACTCCACGGACCTGGCGGACACATAGCTGAGCTGAACCTGGCAGCTGCAGCCGCAGCAGAAACATTGGGCACAATGATTAAGACTATGTATTAGTCGAAACGCGTCGTGCAATCTGTAGCACTGGTGCTGTACTACAACTCTCCTACCCTGTACTATCACATTTTTAATGGAATTATTTAATAAAAAAATGTTTATTTTAAAAGTATAAGCGCGGACTCATCTGCTTAATGCTACTTCTAAAGGCAAGCTTGGAGTATAACATTTTATGCCTGTTTCCTGCTGCTCTCCCGAGCTGAAGCTGACTGGGAGTCTCCGTGCTCTGCAAGCTGTTAAACAAGGTACTATTAATCTCATATATCAGTGAGCTGACAAGTGACTGTTTTCACATGCAGCAGAAACAGAGGTAGCAACAGGGGACACAGCAAGGACACAACCATGCCCATGGTCCAGAGTGGGAGCCTCAGCATGGAGCATGACACAATCATTGTGTTGGAGACAATAGTGGGATTTATCACTAAAGAGAAGAGACTTCTATTCCAGCCTCCATTACCATCTCCCTGTGCACCATAATAGCTTTTGAGAGCAGTGGCGTGAGGTCAGAGGAACACCTGTAGCTGGACATCTGCTTCGTAGCCTAATGTTGTACAAATACCTTCTCATGGTTGTGTGGACACAGTTTGCTGCCCTAGGCATAAGGTGGGACAGACAATTTACTTGCAGGACAGAATGGATCCCTAAGCACTATTCTTCCAATGAGACAATCCATACGTGCACATCCCTTGCTATCATTAGTATTATTATTTTTCATTTTAGAGCATGTTATGTAATATAAGACAAATACAATAACACTAAGTTGCACACTGATACGGAAGGAAAGAGGACCCTGCACACGAGAGATTGTAATCTAAAATGGAGAAGGGGGAGACAGAAGATGAGGGACAGGGCTGAGGGTCTTATGGGGTAATGGCAGAAAGGTTGTTGTACGCTATTCTGAAGAGATGGGTTTTCAGGTTGCATTTGAAACAAGTAAAGTCTGATGGGTTTGGATAGTCAGTTCCAGAGTATGGGGGAAACATGTTAGAAGTCTTGGAGACGGTTGTGTGAGGAGCTGACAAGAGGAGAGCAGAGAAGAAGGTCCTGTGAGAAGCGGAGATTTTGTTAGGTAAGGTTTTGCGAGATTAGGGCAAATATGTATGGGGGGAGAGGTTATGGAGAGCCTTGTATATCATTGTTAGTAGTTTAAACTGAATTTTCGGGGCAATGGGTAGCCAGTGGAGGGATTGACAGAGGGGAGAGACAGAGGAGTAGCGAGGAGAGAGGTGAATAAGACGGGCAGCAGAGTTGAGGATGGATAGAAGAGGAGCAAGAGTGGTAGATTGAACTAGATGGACAGAAATTCTAGTTATTCCAGTTTGTCGCTGTTTTCCCAACCACCAAGGCACGGGAAGTTAAACAGTTAATTAACTGTTAGTTTAAAGTTAATTAAACTAACATCTTGGGATAGGAGCATAGCGATCTGCCAGAGCGATAAACCAAGTTCTCTCAGTACAAGGATTCCAGACCTCTCAGTTTGTGACAAGTGGAGATTACTGGCACGTTGACAAACAGGAGGCATGATAGAGTCATCTCAAATCACTTGATCTGATTTTTAAAGTTTCATGTGGTTAAAAAACTTTCCATTTAATATGTCTTTCATGCTACTTATTGGAGCTGGGTATTAAAAATGTGCTCATTTGCAGATCTTAGTGACACCTGCTACTTTCTCAGTTCAGATTACCTTCTGGATTGTCCTTCTTGGTGCTGCAGAATCACAGTGCTGATGAGTGTAGATATGGAGATAGATCGATGGATAGACATTCACTATCTTACAAAATATATTCTAAAATGAAATATAATCATAAAATGTCAAGACAGAGTATAACCAGAGAGGAGATGTAATCAATGGAAAAAAGAGATTCACTCTGGTAAAATCAATTGATGCTGGAAACCATGAGTAATTTGTGAAATAGTGCAGGACTGTATGTTATCTCTTCCTACTAGTAATTTAGCCTATGGTGTCACAAGCTTTTTCTATCGGCTACCCATGCCAAAATTACGGATGTTAGCTGATTTATCTTCTATTTGTTTCCTTAACACTGGATACCATTAACATAAGCACAAAAAAAGGGAATTCAAACACAGCAAATGGTCACTCCTCTCAAAACTGCCTCCCAGCTGTAGTTCACTGATAACTGGGAGCGGACATTTTACAGATCAAGAAGCACTGACTTAGACTGTGGATACACAGGTCACCGGCAGATCATCAGAAGAACCTTGCAACCACAGCAAAAAGTCTATTTTTTTTGTGATGGTTGGAAGGTCATCTCCATATGGAAACATTAGGGCCACATGTATGAAAACTGTCTAGATCTAAAACTCACTTTGTTGGTCATAGCAACCAATCAGAGTTCCCCTTTAATTTCATATAGTGCTCTGGAAAAATGAGAGGGGCACTCTGGTTGCTATGGGCAACAAAGTGAGTTTTAAACCTAGACAATTTTAATACGTGGCCCTAAGATTTGCTTTACAGTAATGCTGCAAATTAAAGGAGTTTTTCCATCTGGTTTTCACAGATGCTGCTCTTCACATCCTGCCTCCCATTTCCTGTGCACACTGTCAGAAGTTGTACTGTACTGACTAAAATTGGTGATAAAGGATGGCTATAAATATGAGCAAACAAATGAAGTGAGAAGAAGCTCAAGAAGGAATATTTAGTATTATTAGAAAATCTATAAATGCAGAGACAATAAGATTCAGTAAATTTCCTTATAAAATTGTAAAGTTATGATTACTCTACATTCACACTTATCTGTATATTTACAGTGAAAGAAATAATTATTTGATCCCTTGCTGATTTTGTAAGTTTGACCACTGACATGAACAGGCTATAATTTTAAGGTTAGGTTAATTTTAACATTGAGAGAATATTAAAAATAAAATCCAGAAAATCGCATTGTATAAATTATATAAAATTATTTGCATTTTGCTGAGAGAAATAAGTACTTGATCCCCTACCAACCATTAAGAGTTCTGGCTCCTCCACACCAGTTAGACGCTTCTAATCAACTCGTTACCTGCATTAAAGACAGCTGTCTTATACATTATAGACACCTTTATAAAAGACTCCTGGCCACAGACTCAATCAGTCAGACTGTAACCTCTACAACATGGGCAAGACCAAAGAGCTTTCTAAGGATGTCAGGGACAAGATCATAGACCTGCAAAAAGCTGGATTGGACTACAAAACCATAAGTAAGACACTGGGTGAGAAGGAGACAACTGTTGGTGCAATAGTAAGAAAATGGAAGAAATACAAAATGACTGACAATCTACATCTGGTGCACCATGCAAAATCTCACCTCGTCGGGTATCCTTGATCATGAGGAAGGTGAGAGTTCAGCCTAAAACTACACGGGGGAACTTGATAATGATCTCAAGGCAGCTGGGACCACACCAAGAAAACCATTGGTAACACATTACGCCGTAATGGTTTAAAATCCTGCAGTGCCCGCAAGGTCCCTCTCCTCAAGAAGGCACATGTGCAGGCCCATCTGAAGTCTGCCAATGAACACCTGGATGATTCTGTGAGTGATTGGGAGAAAGTGCTGTGGTCAGATGAGAAAAAAATTGAGCTCTTTGGCATTAACTCAACTCGCCATGTTTGTAGGAAGAGAAATGTTGCCTATCCCAAGGAAAACACTGTCCCCACGTCAGGCATGGAGGTAAAAAACTTTAGTTTTGGGGGTGTTTCTTGTATGGCCCGGGACTACTTCACAAAAATTCAATGGGAGAATGGATGGAGTCATGTACCGAAAAAAATTCTGAAAAAACCCACTTTTCCCTCTCCAGGACATTAAAAAGGGGTCATGACTAGGTCTTCCAGAAGAAAATGCCCAAAAAACATACACCCCAAGGCAAAAAAAAAGGGAGTCTCAAAAAGAAGCACATTAAGGTCAGGAGTGGCCTGCCAGCCCTAGGACCTTAATCCCATAAAAACTGATGGGGGGGGATTTTAAGCCTGAGTTGCCACAACACCCCAAAAATCTTAGTGATTCAGAGATGATCTGCAAAGGGGATGGACCAAAAATTCCCCGGATGGCCAAACCTCATCTCAACTACAAAAAAAGTAAACTCCCACAAGTTTAATTTTTGTTTAAGACGGATCAAATACTTTTTACGCAAAATAAAATAAATTTAAAAATTTATACAATTTTATTTTTTGGGTTTTTTGTTTTGGAAATTTTCTATCTCCAATTTTAAAATTAACCTACCCTTAAAATGATGTACTGTTCATGTCATTATCAGTGGGCAAACTTACACAATCGCAAGATAATGTAAAGATACATACAAATAAGTGTCACTTGCAGCTATTTGCTCGCAGCCAAAAAGGGAGGCAAAAGGGCATTTTTGCTTTCCCTGCTCAACACAAAGATAAGCGCAGAGAGTAAGAAGCAAGCTTTTAATTTGCAAAGACAAAGCAGGGAGTGATATCATCAGCCCGGCCTCTGCTAGAGCATGCAGGTGGTCAGTAACCTTGGACACCATATGAAGACAAGCAGGAGAGAAAAACTGCTGTATTTTTTAAATGAAGCAAAATCACAACATAGATGTATTTGGTGATAACGTTTATTTATCTTTACCTACATGTTAAAAGCAAATCAAAGAGATGGGAATATCCCTTTAACAGCAGTTACTACATGACCAAATATCACCACAAAGCACAAGGTAGCATTTATCTAATCAAAGGCATAATTTGGATTTTAAGCTCTTGTTTTTTTCTTAACTATGGGAAATACATATCTTATATACAGTTGAGGCACACAGCCTTTAGAAGTCCTTTTGAGAGCCAAACCAGTGTCCAAAACTATGCAAGCTACAAATTGGTCAGACACTAATCATCAAGGTATAATGTTTATGATCATGAGCAAATGCTTAAAAAATGTCAGATGTATTCCAAAATAATCAGTTTTATAATTGCTTGTACAATTCCTCCTAATTTAAAACAAAGGGAAATATTTGCATCCTGTAGTTTTAGCAGCACTTTGTCTGAGCTACTTCATCAAACTTATCCTAACCCTTTAGCCTCAACAGTGCTTAGTGCGTCCCACCGGTATCAACATACCGAGCGAAATGGTAAAGTGTAAAAGTTTAACCACTGTTAAAATGTGGGGTTGGGGGTCGCAACAGAAAACACTTGACATGTTCAAAAATTTCACGACAAGGCCTTAGGAATCAAAAAAAGAAATAGTTTTCTGACCCCAAAGTCTAGAGCTGATGAGTGACCGCTTAATTGTTCATCTCCTCCTTACAAATATTTTAAAATGTAATGTAAAAAATACATATACAGCGTATTAGTGAATGAACAGTCACACATTCATCACATCATTTCCCAAATTCTTTAGTGTTCTCTCCACGTAGCTTATGCAAAACCGCATTCCCCACCCCCTGATGTGAGTCATTAATTAATGTTCTGAAATGAACAGCCGCCTTACAATAGATTATTCACATTAAGGAACGCTTTTAATCTATGCTCAGAGGGTTGACATATTCCCTAAGTTTTTTTTTTGCTCTCTTCTAATTAAATATGTCATAGAGGTTTCATAATATAATAATCTGGGTTGAAGATGTACTTAGAAGTAAAATATGAATCTTGTAAAAAAAGGGGGCAGAAAATTTATGCATCACCTTATAAAGGGTTTTTGTGTTAAATGAATTTTAAATATAATAACAAATTACTTGTATTAACTCTGCAAATAATGATCACGTATTATCATGTCATTTGCTCCTACTTACTTTTAAATGTAAAAACCCTTCTCCCATCTTACGCTTTCTTTTTCTTCCTGCTAAAATCTTTTTTGAAAGCCCCCTTTTTTATGCAAGGGGGATTTGTAATCTTTTAAAATAAACATATGTTATCATAATCTATAGATATTGGATATGCCATCAATGTTTACTTGTTGGGTTCAGGCCACTGGGATCCTCATTTGTCTATGAATGGCAAAATTGTGTCACCCCTAACTAGACATGGCAAAGCAGCACCGCCCCATTTGTTATCAAAGTGTCATCAGTAGTCATTGTTGGCATATGACTGGCCACTGAAAATAAAACTGATTGGCTGCAGTCGTCACGTGCCATTGACTGACATCCCCAGCACTCCGAATACACGGCATGTTACCACTGCAGCCAATCAACAGCTACAGCAGTGACATCTCATTGGAATCAAGGTGGTAAGAAAACAGAAGAGCAGAGAGTGAGTACGGCACAGCGCTGTATCCAAGGTGGGAGGGGAGGAGAGTATAATTTTTTTTTTCCAATGGGCAGCAGTGTGCAGGCTCCAAAGGGTCTAGTGCTGACCAAAATGAGGTGTGGAGTCTTAGAGATCTTCTATTTTTTTTTTTCTACCAGAGACTGTATCAAGGAAGACTGGGCTTTGTCTCACTATGCCGTTTCACAAAGCCCCAGGCAGCTTCAGACTCATACTTCCTGGTAACCTGTGGGGGTTTTTTATAGCAGGGTTAGCTATCAACTTCGTATTCCCAGCTATTCTAATTGCACTGACATGACTGCAGGAGATGTAATCTATAGAACAGAAAACTATAGAGCTCAAAGTAAACAATCAAAAGTAATTAATTCTCTTTTGTTTGATAAAGATAACACACTCTGTTCTCAATCTGCCAACCAACCTGGTGATATCACTTCTTTTCATCAGATAAACAAAGAAGAAGGAAAGGGAAAAGGAACCAGAAAAGCTGCGGGCACAGAGCGATAAAATCTCTCACTCCTTACCAAGGGCAAACAAAAAAGGGAAAGTATTTTGAAAAATATTTAAAAGTTCCCACAGTCGAAAGCAAACCCCTAGTGAAAACCCCTTTAAAAATAGTGGGGGTCTCCAGAAAAAAGGTCCTCGAGTAGTTCCAGGGGCCAGCGGATGAATAGCGCGGTGGGGGAAAGGGAAAATGTCAGGGGAAAAGGGACCCCAAATGGAAGACAATCTAAAGGAGCAAATGAAGTGAAAGTCCAGCCAGGAGTTAAAACCTGAAAATACACAGAGAATGAGAATCAAAAGGAAAAGGCAACAGGCAAAATTCATAGAAACACAGAGTTAGCACACAGGTATACAAAATAAATAGCGGCTGATGCTCAGGCCAGGGCCAATAGACTTTTACCTGTTTAAATAAGAGCAACTTAAGCCATACTAGGTCTAATTCTCTTTTTATGCAACATCACAGCTGTTATGCATTTAGAGGCTTCCATAAAATTCAGGGCCCCTAATTTCAAGTCCATCAACCTCCATTCTTACCTCAACATTTGGGGGTCTCTTGTAAAAGATTGTTAGGGCGCCTTCACTTGGGTTGGAAATGCTGAGAAAATCCACTGAATTTCCACAGGTTATTCCATTTCAGTAAATCCATACCAAGTCATGCAAATCTTGGAAAGGATCATCGCAGATTGTAGTGCATAAAATATTTATGTTAAAAAAGTGAGTATGTCTAACCCCTTCCCACTGCATCAATATTTGTCACACAATGCGTTTCTTTTTTCCTTCCCACTGTCCAAGAGCAATAACTTTTTTCTTTTTCTGTCTACATAGACAAATGAGGTTCTGGTTTTTTAATTGAGGGGGGACAAGATTTTAATGGTATCAAAAAAATTCTTTGAGCAGGAAAAGATTTTGCCAAAAGTCCTTTGTCAGGATTTAGGCCACAGTATGAAAATTGTTTGGGGCTAAAAAACCCCTTTGTTGTCCAAGCAACAATCAGGTGCCCCCTTTAATTCCATATAGGGCTCGGAAAAAAAGAGGGGCCCCTGATTGGTTGCAAGGGCAAAAAAAATGAGTTTTAGACCCAACAATTTCATAACTGGCCCCCTAGTTTTTAGGTGTTCACGAAGTAAAATCGTCTTCTTTATTCTGCAGGTGGCTACAATTCCGATGATACCAAATTTTTGGAGTTTTCATTATGTTTTAATACTTTTTTTTAAAAAAATGTGTGTGCAGCACCATTTTATGAAAACAGCACCCCTTTTTTTTATCATTCTATGACCTCTGTGTGAATAGTAGTTATTTTTGGTATCCTTTTGAGGGGTACACAGAGGTCTACTGGGACAAGTGAAGGCTCATTGGGCGTGGAATAGAGGCTATTGTGGTTCATGGACAAAAAAATTTTTGATGTGGGGTTACTATACCCCTTTTAAAACATTGAGCTTTTTTATCAAGGATGATCCCCTGATGAACCCCTAGTAACAATCAGGGCGCCCTGAATTTCGGGCCCCATACAGCCAAATTGTCTGGGGGCCCCCTGGTCCCACAAAAAAAAAACTAGTGGGGGGTTTTTTTCTAGATTTCCTTGTATATAATTTTTTTTTCTATCGTGTACTTATAAAAATTATCACTGGGAACAATTACCATAGCACTCTGCACGCAGTATATTTTTCATTCTATGCCTATTACACTCTCCTGTGGGTCATTAGGCCCCTTTAGGGGGTAAGCCAACACCCGCAAATTTTTGTGACTAAAAAGTTGGAAGAAAATTCTGCGGGAAAAGCAAACCGGACAGAAAAGAAAAGCTTTAAAAACTAAAATTATGTGCCCCCCCCCCCTTACCTGACTAAAGTATAAATGTAAGCAAATAGTGTGTTCCTTTACCTGCTCCTGGGACATGGATGGCCTCCGGCCCATTTTTCCGCTAATATGGTACCCACGTAACCAAAGACGTCTCCTCGAGGGACACCAATAGTGTCCCAAGCCACCCAACTGCGCCTGGACCGGGTACCAGCGCAGGAAGAAGAAGGAGCAAGCCTCGGCCCACCCTAGCCCACTGCCCAGAGACACCCAGTCCAACAGCACAGACATATCACAACTTATTTACTATCAATCTATCTACCTATGCCCATATCGATGTCATCTTAATCTCCTATTTATCTTCTAAAAATCTCTCTCATATCAATTTTATTTCAAAATCTCCTATCTATCTCCTATCTATCACCTATCAATCTATCTCCTATCTATCTATCATCAAATCTATCTATCTCCTATCTATCTCCTATCTATCACCTATCTAATATCTATCTATCGCATATCTATATATCTATCTCCTATCTATCTATCTATCTAATATCTATCTATCGCATATCTATATATCTATCTCCTATCAATCTATCTAATCTGTATATCTCAATCTATCTCATATCTATATCTCATATCTATCTATAGATCTGTATATGAATTTTCAGTTTGACAATTTTTATAATTTGGGCTAGGTATACACCATGTATACCACACACTACATACAAAATATATACACACACGTGCTACACACACTTTAAAACACACAGTGTAACAGGCTGCACACACACAAACATTATATACACATGCAAATTTTACACAATCAGTATTTACATACACAGTATATTTATACATGCAGTATAATACACATACATTCAATATATACACTAACAAAGTATATAGACATACACAGCATATATATACAGAAATACACAGATCCATGCACAGTATATACACACATCCAAAATACAGTATATACACATCCATGCACACATAGTATATACACACATCCATGCACACATAGTAATACACACTTTCATGCACACATAGTATATACACACATTCATTGCACACATAGTATATACACACATCCATGCACGAATAAAATATACACACACACACACACTTCATGCACACATAGTATACACACACCTAGTATACACACATCCATGCACACATAGTATATACACACTTTCCCATGCACACATAGTATAATACACACATTCATGCACACATAGTAATTCACACATCCATGCACACATACTATATACACACACATTCATGCACACATAGTATAAACACACATTCATGCCACAAGTAATACACACATTCATGCACACATAGTAACACACATTCATGCACACATTCATGCACACATAGTATACACACACACACAATCCATACACTGAAAAAACATCCATCACACATAGTATACACACCACACACAATCCATACACACTGTAATAAACATCCATGCACACATAGTATACACACACACAATCCATACACACTGTATAAACATCCATGCACACATAGAAATACCACACAATCCATACACACTGTATAAACACCATGCAAACATAGTATACACACACACAATCCATACACACTGTAAAAACCCATCCAAATGCCACACATATTATACACACACACAATCCATACACACTGTATAAACACCCAAAGCACACAATAGTATACACACACACCAATCCAATCCCACCTGTATAAAAATCCATGCACAGTATATAAATATCCTCACATATACAAAATTCAACACATGCAAACATAGACACACTTACTTTACAACTATGTTAAAACAAGCAGCCCTGCTGCCGCTGCACTCCCGTGCCCCCCTCTGCCCATGTGACCCCGGGCCCCCTCCCTCTCTCAGGGCCCCGTCTCTCCTCCACAGGCAGCCAGTGACGCTGCCGGACTATTCATCCTGCGAGCCGCCTCCGCAGTGTCTCAGCAGCATTTGCCCCCCCCGCCTGTGCGGCACTCTCCGCTGCCACGTGTGCCCAGGATGCTGAACCCAATTTTGAATCCGTGAGCTCCGCCCCTAAGGGGCGGGGGCCCCACGGGTTCAAGTTATTCGCACACCTGGCACACAGACAGAGGAGGAGGGCCCGGCTCCGCTAAAAGCAGGGGTCGTGTGAGTAGAAGATCTCTGCCTGTAGCGCAGCTGAGCCCGGGAGCGCGGGCCCCCTTCTTTACTGCCCTGCCCGGACACAATCACTTTTAATATGCGGAGCGCAGCAGGCAGGAGCACGGGGCCCCCTCCCAGCACCGCCGACACTCGCCGGCCGCCAGCGGGCCCTATTAGAGCGCCGGCGCTCGGGCTGCGCCGTGCTCAACTGTGGAATGGTGAAATAAGCGGGCCTGCTTGAAGCGGCCCCTTATTTCTCCGGGCCCCATACAGGAGTACCGGCTGTACCCCCTGTATGGCGGCCCTGTACAGGAGTACCGGCTGTACCCCCTGTATGGCGGCCCTGGTAACAATACAGAGGGGAAACGCATTGGAATATAAGTGTAGTTTTTAAGGTGTGGTTTTTTTGCTTGGTATTGTCTATATATTGAGTCTGTGTGTTTAGGGCTATAGTAAGGTATAATAGGGGTATTTGTGTGGGGCCACCTCTGTTGGGGCGATTACTCCATAAGGGATATATTAGGATAAAAATAGGGTAAGGTATAGAAAATAGATATCTGTACCTAGTTAACTTGGCCACTAGGGGGCGCAATCTTGTACACTGTAGTAGTAACATATTGCAGAACAGTGTACAAAAATGGCTCTTCTATTGTACCCTTCCTTAGCAATGTTATTTAATCCTTAAAATGTCATGGTTATGTTTACCACAGAATTTAAAGGGTTAAGAGGCTGGGACCAGAGTTATCGCCGATATCAGCTGCTAGCGGCAGGTCCCCACTATAACTCCCATCCATTACTTGCTGCATAAGAAGTGGGCTCTGTGAGTGAGCCCACCCAAACTCCCCTCCTGACATCATGAGATACAGTTATGTTATATGTCTCGAAGTGGTTAAAATCATTAACTGCAGATTTTGCAGCACTGTGAGTTTATTGCAGATTCTGAAACAGCGTATCCTAAGGTAAATATAAGCAAAGAATAAAGTCTTCACGGCACTCACCAGAAGTCGGGTTAAGTTGAGTTCAAATCCATTTTTATTCGGCATTTTGTAGCAACATAGGGCGTACGGGAGTACAAGAAAGCTCACGCAGGAGCAACAGACAGGCAACAACAGTAGAGGTGAGTACTGCTCCCATCTCTGCCCCCTCTCTTGGAAAGCTGAGTGATTCATATAAATGCATACAAATAACCTATCCAGTGTCCAGAAAATCTGTATTACACCTCATCCCCCACAGGGGGCACCTAACTGTCGTATGATAGGAGTGCTGGGTGCCTGTAGTAGAGCATGGGGCATCACCCAACTTTTCTGGATAGTCTACTTGTATGTATTAATTTATATAAAAATATAATTTTATATGAAATCCTTATATGTAGAAATAACAAGGCCTTGAGAAAGCGTGAGGGATAGCACGCGAAACGGTCGTTGGCTAAGTGTTTACTTCCTGATGAAAGTTTTATCCAGAATAAAGTGTTAAAGGAGAAGATTGGTGAGTGCCGCCCTGTTATTTCTACATATGAGGATTTATTGAATGGACTTTTTCTTTCATTGGGGCTTGAGCACCTCTACTCCATATGGAATTGATTGGCGTTTTTGACTCGTGACTCCAAAGTCTGATGACTATAGAGCACTCTCTCAGAGTGAAGTAGTGCCGCTGAATCTCTTTATAATTGGGACTTTAATAATTTTATATTAATATATCCTAATAGACCCTAGTAAGGTCTTGGCGCTGGAGGAAGCTGGTGCTAAATGTTGGGAGTTATGGCTTTTAGGCCCTGACACATACAGAGTCTAATATGATGCCTGTAACAGGCAGAACACTCCCCATCGCTGCCTCCTTTTGTCCACCTCCCTGCCTCACACCCTCTCAGGCTCTAGAGGAAAGATGATTGATGTGGCATCTCCCAGGCTATCCAGCGTCCAGGAAAACTGGGTAACTGCACATCCCCCAATTAGCTTTCTTCCAGGGCCATTACACAGTTAAGTGGAGAGGGTGGCGCTTGTATAAAGAGGTGTGTTATATAAAAAGGGGTGTGTCTTATGTAAATTTGGAGGGGGCCATATGATTAATGCTGCAACTTAAAATCTCCCTGAAGGGCGCTTTCAAAAGCTGTAAAATATGGATAAAAGGCACCATATAGGGACCAGGTTTGCACATTATTGGGTACGAAATAGGGTCTTTTCCTGAAGTTAGTTGCAGAGACTAGTAGGTAGAAGGCAGTGGGCATCCCAGAGCTGAGCTTGGCCTGATGGCCCGTCCAAGTTGTACTGCCCCGATGCTGAACCTGCATACTTGTATGCCTGCATTTTACTTTAAAAAAAAAGTTGTCTATAATAAATTTGCAGAACTATTACTAGAGGTTTGCCCTTTGATACATCTTTTTCATTCTCCTTGGGTGTGGTCTATTATCTCTGTACTTGGATACAACAGTTTGATTCATATAGTGTAGCATAAGTTACCAGATTGCATAGAATTTCTTTAACTCCTTAACGACCGCCCACCGTCTTTAGACGTCGCTGCAGACATCGGAGTTTGTGGCGCCCGGCGCCGCAATTGTGCTGGGATCAGGGTTGTACTACACAGCCCCGATTCCAGAGCATGTCCTGCAGGCATCGGGGACGCGGAAACCTCCGCAACCCGATGCTTATAACCCTTTTGATTGCGGCGGTGCGTTACCGCAGCGCAATCAAAGGGATCCCCTGCTCTGTCGGGTGATCGGAACACCCGGTGACCCGACAGAGCTCAGGGACCGGCTGCACAGATAGCTCTGGGGACCTAGTGTGGCCCCAGAGTTGTCTGTGTATGAAGCCAGTGATTAGGACGCACTGTGTGCTGTCCTAATCACTGCCTGTGTCAGACTGACACAGATTAGCATGTATTAGCATATATGAATATGCTAATGTATTAGTAAGTGTAAAAAAAAATTAAAAAAATGTTAAAATAAAGAATAAATAAATAAATAATAAAAAAAAAAATATATATTTAATTAAAAATAATGTGCATAAATTACACACACAAAAAAAGCTACACAATATTTGGTATCCACACACCATAATAACCTGTAGAATTAATCTAACAAGTTAAATTACGTGTGACATGTGAATGGTGTAAAAAGAAAATTTAAAAAAAATACTGCAATTATCTATAAGTGAACTTAAACTATTCCCCCATAAAGTACAACTCGTCTCGAATAAAACGAGGCCTCATCCAACTGCGTCATTGAAAAAATAAAAAAAGTTACAACTTTACAATTTCATGGAGGCAAAAACGAAAAAATGTTCTGGTCATTAACTACTTTTCAGGAGTTCGGCTTAAGGGGTTAAAGATTTATTCCGACCATGAATGATCTGCTCTGTCCATCAAATGAACTCTGTTCAGGGACAAACTTACATAAACTCTACTTTTACTTGCTTACTTCCAAACACCACTAAATGTTTCCAAATGAAAATGCCAGACTTCCTGCCACTTATCTCCGTAAAAACACAGTCTGATGTAATCGTATTTTTTCCAATTTCCCCACCTTTTATTCTACTTAGATCTATTTTGATACCCTTGAAACATCGTACTGTCTCTCAGCCCTCGGGATTGAGATATGCAGTTTAGGAATGACATCATGATGATAGGGCCTGTGCTGGTCGTGTCCTGGAATGTACAGATGTTGTTCGCTCACTATTCATCACATTAAGATGTTTAGCTTTCTACTAAAGCAACTTTCATATAATATATTACCTTTTGTCTTGTCTATGGGCTTTTAGAACTGTGTTGCCAGAGAAATGTTATTGTGTACAATAATGAAACACTTTCATAGAAGCACTTAGTTTTAGACTTTAAGGGTATGTCCACACGGCCTATGTAAAATGCCGGTTGAATTTTATTTTCAAAGGTTTTTGCGGACGATCCTGTCTGCGGTTTTTGTGTTCGTCCGTTTCCCCATAACCATTGACTTGCACAATGTCTGCCCAAAAACCAGACGGAAGATTGTACATGCTCCAAGTTTTTAGCAAATTCGACCAATATACCATAACATGTGGACGGACCATAAGGCTATGTCTACACGGGACTGGTGTTCGATGAATTCAGTAGTTAGAATTCGTCAAAAATCCAACTGTAACCAGTGCCCCATAGACCGCAATAAAAAAATCTGTGCCATAATCTACACATCACAAATTTTTACGGTCAGTTTTGAAATCCGCCGGATTCTGGTGGATCTTAAAACATGAGGTGTATATTCCACCGGATTCCCGGACTGGTAATGAACTGGGTCGGTGGTAAATCCAAAAAACGGCCACAGTTTTTAGCTCAAAACCACTCAAAAAAAAACGCGGTACAGCGATGTTAAAATGCCGTCGGATTTTGGACAGCATTTTAACATTGCTGTGCAGACATGGCCTAAGAGCGCTTCTTAGAAAACCTTCTTCGATTGAAGACTTGCTCACTGTGATGCATTCAAAGTTGTGTTGAAAAGTGGGCATTAAAACTAAAATACAAATATTTAGTTACCAGTATATTACAAGTAGTCTAGTGGTCTATTGGTTATGACTCCACCACAAAGCATGGCACAATTTTCTTACTGCAGTGTGGGTCTACAGCAGGTTATAAGCTCATGTTAAATAGGGTTTAACATTAGTGTTAGTATTGTGCTTCAGATTCAGGTAGACCCAAATCCAATTTTGAAAAAAAAATCACAAAAAAGTTGACCCGAACTCTAGACAGGTTTTAGGATTAGGTTAAGGGTTTTTGAGGCATTAACTTACCATTCAGTGTCGCTCTAGAGCCTGCATTGCTCATGGCCTCACATCGCTCCCACCACAGTCTCACTGCTGGTGTGAAGTCCAACATTACTTGCGTTTTCCCTAGGTGACACCTATGTTTTTTAAACCGGAATTGGAGTCAGATGTGACGAATGACATCAGGTCCGATGTCACTTTCACTGTCCACAACCTAGGGATGCCAGAAGTGATGTTGGATGTTTGCACCATATCATGTTGCCTGGAGCAATGCTAAAAGGTAATATAACCCTAAAACACCCCAAAAACTCTAAATTCATTTAGGGTTATAATTCCCATTAGAGACAGGGTTAGAAAAAAAAAATTGGGTTCAGGACATCCTAATCCAATGTTTTTTTACAAGTCTGCTCGACCAGTATCTAACCAAAAAGGGTCTTTTTCAAACAACACTACTCTTCATAGTTACATTTTTAATCTTACATTAAATACAAGAATGAAATATATTCACAAGTAAAATCTCTTGGTTATTGCAAGAATTTGTTGTTGATGCAATATATTTTTCTAGTTATATACTCTTCAAAAATATAAAGTAAAATTCTGTAATTCCCAATAGTAATTAACTGTTATTTTTATTCATTGTTTCTAAGTAGCGACCTGAATATTTTTGAACTCTTGTGGAGTTTCACTGTGAGATCTGACACTATTACAGCTAGTAGTAACCTTTTCAGCAGTTCAAGCTACAGTAGTTTTTCTGTGGGATTGGACCAGACAGGCTAGCCTCCACTCTCACTCAATCATTGAGCCTTCACCCACTACCTATTTACCACAGTACCAGTTGTCCTTCTTTAGACCACATTTGGAAGGAACTACGCAGTGTATACTAGAAACACCCCACAAGACCTGTCGTTTTGGAGATGCCCTGACCCAGATGTCTATCCATCACAATTTAGCCCTTGTCAAAGTTGCTCAAATCCTTACACTTTTTCCCTGCCCCAATATCAACTTCAAGAAATGACTATTCACTGACGCATAATATATCCAACTTTGACAGATGCCATTGTCATGCGATATCAATGTTGGGTTTTAGAGAAATTAAAAGGGTGTCTTCCTGTTAATAAAGCTTAATTACTATTCAAATTAAGTATACTATATACGTTGTGTATTTAAGTAGCGGGGGGGTCAGCTGGACTTTAAGGTTCACTTTCATAGATTTTCATCATCAAATCATATAAACCTTTATCTCAAAAAGCTTCTCTCCCTTTATCACATCCTGCTCTCATATATAGTAGCATAAACCACAATAACAGGTCCTGTAGTCAGCAGAGTACAAAGCCCAAAACCAGAATGAGGAGAGAGAGAATTTTACAGGTGAGATATGGGATTCAGTTTATCATGCTCTTTTGGGTATTTTAGAACTGGGCTCCATACAGGAATGAAACCTAATCCGCTGTGACATGATTATTCTTAGTCTGTTTTAGACTAGGTGCTATGCACTTCCTGCAGGTACCACATATGCAGGCTTTATTCATCAAGGAGCATGACATTTTCACCATATTAGTACTGTTCTCGGAAAGAATCTGAGTGAACCACATTGACCATTATGTTTTATTGTCAAGTAAAATGAGTGTGAACCGGCTCCAAGCATGCCTCGTACATCTGCGAGAGCTTGCAAATTTACGAGGTGACACAAAAATGCACTTTCAGTTTTACGAATTTGCAGGTTTTGGATCGAGACAGAGATTAAACAAGAGAGATAATAACTCACTAAGTTGTTGAATTAAGTGTTATAACCTGGAGTAAAATACATTGTAAACCTGGGCCCCGAATAAACTAGATGGGAATGGAGGAAATCTACAATGTCACCTTTACTCCGCACTGAGTTTAAATGCAGCAGTCTCAAATAATGGTTTCTTTTCCCAGGTAAGAAGTGATGTTAGAAGGGTTTCCTGGCACTCTAATGTTTAGAGCTTTACCTAGGGAAAAATCATCAATATTATATCAAGGTGCTTAGACTCCTGGTACCTCTGCCGATTACAGGTCTGTATCACTCACCAGGACACCACAGCCTGTTCACTCAGCTGAAGAGCGGGGTGTTAGGAGTCGGATGCCGAACAATCCAATACTAAAGATCTATACTGACGCATCAATTTCATGGTCAGGTGGAATGTTGCTTTAAACAAAGTATGTTTTAAAGATGTCATGAATTTTGTACAAGTCATAAGGACTCATAAAGGGCTGCATTACAGAAACGTACCGAGACCTATAATACTGTGTTGATGCAGTTTTCTGCAGAAGCTTTTTTCATTTATGTATATAATCCATGGCTAAGAGTCTTGGCATGCTCCATCGAATGCAACATGGACAGCATACAGAACTATGAGAAACTTCAGCACAGGTACAGAAAGTGTACTGCTTCTATTTCCTACACTATAGATGCATGAACAGGAAAACAGGTCAAAAAATATTTTCTCGTACTTTACACACAATGTCAATATGGAAATCATATTGAACAATATCATACCAAACCGATCATCAGTACAAAAAGAGTTAGATGTGACCATATTTTTCTTAATAAAAGAAAAAATTCATTGTCTACTCAAAAATTATAAAAATAGAACTTGATCTTTATTACAAAAGTATTAAAAACACAGAATAGAGACCCATTAGAAAGAAAAATGCTGACATTTCAAAGCTCCTACTCGTAGGGTGCTCTTTTTTTTTTTTTTTGGATGATATTCCTTACTTTCTCTTGGACGTTGTCTCCTCTTGTGTCCTCCAGGAATCGGCTGGTAATAGACCATTGTATGCTGTAAAATATCATATGCTAAGGCCGTTATAACTCGAGGGACCACTGTACATTGGAAGTTATCATTGGATGGGTAGAAAGTCCTTGCAAAGTTTTTTCCCTGAGTCCAGAAAATGCAAGTTGAACCTTTTATAGAGTAAATGTTTAGTGTAGATACTTTTAGTCTGGCAAACATTTTAAGTATTTTGCAACTTATTCATTTACACAGCGTTATAAAGTAAAAAAAAGTATTTCACTTCCAACCAACCAAGTTCCAACCAACAAAATGCAATTTCCTTCTATACTGCATATTCAATGCAAATGCAACAATGCAATTAAAAGTCACACATAATGTAACAGACGTGTAGTGTTAACTAGAAAACAAAGTGCTCTATCCATTCCCAACAGAACAGTCTTCATTTTGGCAAATATCAGAATTGTACAGCTGATCCAGTATACACACTGGCAGATAATACATCTTTGAGAGCTCTCTTTCTCACTCTCTATTTTTTTCCCTGCTTTTCCCAAACCCTTAAGCAGATGATAATGAATACAAATGAGAAGAAACAGCAGCTAGGTATTTGCATGAGAGGTTAAAACCTTACAGCCTCCAATTCCCTTTTCAATCATGATTGTCATTCTTCAGACCGTGTAGTCAGTGTTTCCGTGTCACATCTGGAGACCGCATTTGAAAGCAAAGAGCTAATATTTAGGTATTCTTGGGAAAGGAAAAGCGGTCACTATGACAACGTGGTGAGAAGTGTGCGCTTAAAAAAATGGTAGGATCGTTTTAAAAAATAAATAATAATAATTAAGAAAAAGCTTCTCAAATACAAGCTGTTCACAATTGGATTGTCTCCCGCGGTCTCAGCTGCCATGGAAATGGCTTTCATTTGTGGAAAGGAGACCTAGAGAGACACCTAGTGGAGAGAAGCTCCAGCGGGGAACAAAGAATGAAACAATGAAACACTTAAGTGACTGCCCCCACCTTCTTCTACACTCTTCATTTTTCAATCAAAGTAGGTTTAAAATAATGTGTAAAGTGCAGCTTAATATATGTTTATGGTGGTCAGAGCTCCAAATCCCCTGCATGCACATAGGGGTAAAGGATAAAAATTCTGTTGGCCTGCAGCCCCCAAAAAAGATGACTGTAGGACCTCACTGCTTACGGTTATACTCTGAAATGATTGTAAACTCTTAACCGACTTAACTTACAGTTGAAACCAGGAGTTTACATACGCTATATAAAAAGACACATATGCAGGTTTTTCTCACTAACATGAAATCAGAATAAACCTTACCCATTTTAGATCAATGCCAGATCAAATGCCAGAATAATGAGAGAGAATTTTTAAGGCATTTTTATTACTTTCTGCAAAGTCCAAAGTTTAAACTAGGATTACTACACCTTTAAACAATCTGGGACAGCCCATATGATGATGTCATGTCTTTGGAAACTTCTGATAGGTTTATTGGTAACATCTGAGTCATTTAGAGACACAGCTGTGGATGTATTTTTTAATTCATACCAGAAACACACTGCTTCTGTGTGTAACATCATGGGAAAGTCTAAAGAAATCAGCCAAGATATCAGGAAGAGAATTGAGGATTTACACAACTCTGGATCATCCTTGGGTGCAATTTCCAGATACCTGAAGGTGCCTCGTTTAACTGTACAAACAAGTATACACAAGTCCAAACAAAATGGGAATATCCAGCCATCATACTGCTCAGAAAGGAGACGGGTTCTGTGTTTCAGAGATGAACGTGCTTTGGTCCAACATGTGCATATCAACCAAAGAACAAAAGCAAAGGACTTTGTGAAGATGCTGGCGGAAGCTGTTAAGATTGTGTCATTATCCACAGTGAAACAAGTACTGTATCAACATGGGCTGAAAGGTCACTCTGCCAGGAAGAAGCCATTACTCCAAAAGAAACATATAAAAGCCAGATTAATGTTTGCAAATGCACAAGTGAACAAAGACCTACATTTTTGGAGACATATCCTGTGGTTTGACGAAACTAAAATTAAACGGTTTGGCCATAATGACCATCATTTGGTTTGGAGGAAAAAGGGAGAATCTTGGAAGCCTAAGAACACCATCCCAACTGTGAAACACGGGGGTGGCAGCATCATGTTTTGGGGTTGTTTTGCTGCAGCAGGGACTGAGGTACTTCACAAAATAGATGGCATCATGAGGAAAGAAGATTATGTGGCAAGACATCAGCCTGTAAGTTAAAGCTTGGATGGAAATGAGTCTTCCACATGGATAATGACTGAAGCATACTGCCACATACTGGTTACAAAGTGGCAAAAGGATAACCATGTCAATGTTTTGGAGTGGCCATCACAAAGCCCTGATCTCAATACTATTGAAGATTTATGGGCAAAGCTGAAAAGGGAGGTGCGAGCAAGGCAACCTACAAACATGACTCAGTTACACCAATTATGTTAGGCGGAATGGGCCAAAATTCCTACCAACTATTGTGAGAAGCTTGTGGAAGGATATCCAAAATGTTTGACCCAAGTCATACAGTTTAAGTGCAATGCTACTAATTACTAATAAAAAGTATGTAAACTTTTGACTTTGTAGAAAGTAATAAAACTGTCTTAAAATATTCTCTCTCTCATATTATTCTGACATTTGGCAAATATAAATAATTTTGGTTCCTAATTGACCTAAAACGGGTAAGGTTTACTCTGTTTTTATGTCAGATAGTGAGAAAAACATGCATATGTGTCTTTTTATATAGTGTATGTAAACTTCTGATTTCAGCTGTATATATCTATAAGTTTACAGTTTGTGTTTTCACATTATGTACAGTATTGTTAGTATGGCTTCAAGAGATGACATTGAATATGCAGATATACGTATTTAGGGCGACATGCGTGAACGGGGCTGCACCAGAAGTCTGGCGTCTTTTCAGCTCAGTCTGCTATAATTTTAACCACGCGCACTCCGATATTAGGTGCATTAAAAATCACCCACGGCACTTTGTAATGCGCCTTTGATTGAGGGGAGGGGGGGGCGGGTGCTGGAGGCGTGACGCACCACAACCAATCTACAACTACAACACTACATTTGTACAATCGTACAAATCTAAAGATTTATGCCTTTTTATCGGCAAATCCAGGCACTGGATTAGGCAGGCCACTTTAAAAGTGATTTAAAAGTGATTTACCTAAGCCTAAATTGTCACTTGGAAGATAGAAAGTGCTAAATATATGTTGCAGTAGAACAGGTTAATAGATTCAGGAGCATTCAACGCTACAAATGCACGCAAAAAAAAAAAAATGGTGCCTGGGTGCCAAAAAATCAAACATGTTGCCCTTATTGTATGAAAAAAACATTCAATAGTATCAATGCTCATAAATACTTGCAATACTAGATGAACCTGTACGTTGCTTTTCTTATTTTACAAAAGGCTTCACAACGTCCTTGATAAGTCCAGGCAGGTTGGAGTTTGCGATGTGATGGGGAGGACTGCAGTTTGGAGACGATCCTGAAAGTCACTGAAATTATATTTCCATACTGCCGACCATATTCTCAGGCAATGACATTCCATTCTGAACAATAAATATTCATGGGTGGCACTCAGTAGGAGTAAACAGTTTACTGGGTGTTTGTCAACTGGTTTGGAAGTCCACGGTTATAAATATACTGTATGTATTGACAGCGCTCCAAGATGCAGTGCAAATAAACACATTTTATTTAGACTTTTAAAACAAGCTCCATGCAGAGACGAACATATAGGATTGTGACAGTTAAGCAGTGATGTTTCGATCAGGGACCTTAATCATACAAAAACAAACACAAGAATCAAACATAGTAAAAATAACACACAAAAGTCTGTACATACCGTATGTACAACCTCTAAAAATAGGAAAGACTATTATGCAATGTAGGAACATACATGAAAAAAATCCTTAGACAATATATAATGTAAGGTAAGATGTCGATATCTTTATTACTATTTCACAGACACATTATCAATAAATGTGCATAGTAGACTATAGACACAACATAGGGTTAATTCTGTGTAGCCATACTCCGGATACATGGCTATCTGTATATGTTAAAGTCTGGGATAATCCCATGATCAGATGAACTATCATTCATAAGTAATCTATGAAGAGAGTGGAGAATCACTAGAGCACCAAACATGTGGCTATAAGACCCTAGAAGTGCTTAAGTATAGCAAAAAAAGAGTGCAGAGTAGCAGTAGGCAGGTAGAGGGCATCAGGGTAACACTCACCCAGTATAGAGGTAGGAAAGGAGATACTGGCCAGAGCCATATAATAAAATGAGTCATGCTTCTAGAAGGATGCATCGGCATCCGTTAAATAAGATTAATCAAGTGCACGCATGTTACGCGCACCTGCGCCCTACAATTTTTTGCTTTTTTGTTTTTTGGGGTGGTTTTTGGAAAAAGAGCAGAACGAAAAATTCAAAAAAAAACGCAAAAAGAAAAAAAAACCCCGAGGGGGCCCCCAAAACAACAGGAAAAGGGGTGAAAAACCCCAATCAAAGATCAGGTAAATTTTTAAAACCCCCGGGACAAAGAATGCCTACTAACAACAAACCAAACCCCAAATCACATTCGTAGTGATGGACCATAACATTGAAAGCACTAAAATTTTAAACCCAAGACATAAAATGACCCCTAAACACAGGTGACCACAGGAGTACGTTTAACTGGGGTTTGTCCTTTTTCCCCCTTTTTTACTCGTTTAGAAACCCCCAAAGATTGTAAAATCCCTTTATCTTTCTTTTTTCCCCCGCCGGACACATATTGGATTTCTTCTAGTGTAAACCCTAACTCAAAACCCAGTAAATTTAAAAAACCAAAAAATACATCCTTAGACACCTCTTTTAGATTCCTTTTTCAATTCCCCAACAACATGAAAAAAATTAGAAATTAAAAAATGTAAGTAAGTGGCAATTTTAAATTTTTACAGACCTTTAATAGGTGAAAGAGCCTTACCAAACAGGGGTTAATTCGGTAGCAACTCCGCCAGTAATTAAGCCGGTAACAAGGATCTCCCCAGTAACTAGAAGGAGTGGGCCCTGGCCCCAGATAAACTAAAAGGGTTTAAAGTTGGAAAAAGGTGCAAGTAATGGGCAGGTGGGGCTTGGGTCCCCCAGAAATAGAGGTAGGGGGCTGCCCCCATTAAAAAGGGGGTAGTTTTGGGGCATGCCCAAAGTTAACAAGCCCAGGTAGGGGGCTGCCCCCAAACACCACGACATGTGCGCCCCCAGTAAATATAATAAAAAGGGCGGGTAAATTGGAAAAAATTGAACCATTAAATTAATAAGAGTAGATCCAAAAGGGAGTAACATTAACCCAAGTAGGAATATGAAAAAAAAGAGGCCAAAAAGGCCTTAATGTAGCCTCGGGGCCCAGTTTGCACCCTAATTAGGGTTGGAGCTTGTTAATAGGACAGTCGGGTAATTACCCCAGACAGGGCTTAAACTTAAGGAACAGCCAGGTAAAGGCCGAAGGCTGTAATATGCATGGCTGGTTTTAGTATACGGCTGGTTTTAAAATGCAGAACAGCAAAAGTTTAGTCCAGGGTAAGTAAATAGGGACGGGAAAAAGTATAATAAAATCCGTAAATAAAAAAAATTAAAGCACCGGCCCCATAAATAAAAAAGCAACCTGGATATATCTAAGGCCCAGTATAAGCTAGACAGGGACCTGGTATTATTAGGCCCAGGGGCTGGTATAGAGTTAGACAGGGGCTGGTATATAGGCAGACGGGCTGGTATATAGCTAGACAGGGGTTGGTATATAGCTAGACAGGGGCTGGTATATAGCTAGGCAGACAGGCAGGGGCTGGTATATAGCTAGGCAGACAGGGGCTGGTATATAGCTAGGCAGGCAGGCAGGGGCTGATATATAGCTAGGCAAAACAGGGCTGGTAAAATGGCAACAGGGGCGGGTATTTTAAAAAAAAAAATAAAACCAATACTTACCTGAAGTCTCTGCTTCTTCCTCTTCTGTCTTTCCACGGAGGCCGCCGGCAGCAGACTGCAGGGCCGCGGAGCAGGCGCGCAATGACGTCATCACATCGCGCGCCTGCCCTGCTGCCTCCTGGGAGCTGAACAGATGGGATCAGTAGATCCCAGATGTTTAACCTCGCTGCTGCTTGCACCCGCGTGCAAGCGGCGGCCGTGAGGGCTGCATGGCTGGGTCGGTGACCCCCCCGGCAGCCGTGTGGCGAAGGGGGCCTGTCGGTCCCCTGCCACAGGGGTCCGGTCGCTGATGCGACCATTGCAACCCCTGTAGCGTGCCACAGACAGGCGTCGGGACTCGGGGCCCGCCGGGGGGGAACACTGTCCTCCTCAGCGGGCGATCCGAGCCGGCCCTGCGGCCCGGACCCTAAGGGCCCGCTGGGCAAATGGCCGGTTTGCCCTATGGGCAGTCCGGGCCTGGCGTTCAGTTATATGTGCTCCCTGAGGAGTCGTATTATAGCTGCAGCGTCCATGTGGGCACTTGGGCCATCGCAGCGCCCGAGTAAATTACATCCTATAATCCTAGATTTGGTTGTTCCCGTTTATAGTATACGTTATGCTATATTTAACTGCAAATTGGTTGCATTTATCTGAATGGGGTTGTTATAGGGTTTGGATTTCTGCAGTTGCAAAAATTTTTATACCAAATTTGCTACTAAAGAATTCACTCTTTATTGTCCTTTCACAACTGTGAAAATATGGTAAAGCTGAGCGGTCAGAGTACAAGAATTGTCTTGTAATACAAGAAGCTCATTTTACAGAGTGTCCAGGGCTATGTCTACACAGTATATGTTAAAATGGCATCCAAAATCTGACAGCATTTTAACATTGCTGGACCGTGGTTTTTGTTGCAGATTTGCACAAAAACCACAATCAGTTTTCGGATTTGCCTTCCGCCACGTACATTCAATGTATGGGACTGATGGCAAATCTGGCAGATTATTTGACATGTTTTAAAATCCAGCGGATTTTAAAACCGATCGTAAAAAAAATCTGTGCTCTGTAGACTACAGCATGCGTTTTTTATTGCTGTCTATGCAGCACAGGGTACCGTCAGATATTTGTCGGATTCTAAATACGGAATCCGACGGAAATCTGATGATAATACCATGTTGTGTAGACATAGCGTAAGAGTCTTAAATACAAAATAAACTTTTGTTTCTTTGATTTTTGGGGACATAAAAGGCTACAATTCAATGTAAATACATGTCTGTATATATACAAAGACAGGAAAAAGACTTCAGCTCTCCATAAAGTGTTCTTTATTCCATCATGTCCAGCAGTCCTGTTTCAGGTCACGCACACAGCCTCTTTCAGTGTGTGAGTTGAAATATTGCTGCTGGATATGTTGGAATAAGGTAAGAAACTTTTTTTTATTTCTTATCTATTTTTTGGAGTGCTGCACTTTTTTCCTACTTTAGTATATAATTTTGGACCTTTGGCCTGGGTATTTCAATTGTTGGCACTCTGCTTATAATAAAGGCTCTGTTTTGTTTGATATTATATCTATCTATCTATCTATCTATATATATATATCTATATATCTGTCTATCTATACACACACATATATTTATGTAGTTATGTAGCAGATAAGCAACACTGGGAAATATTATACATGGGGTATCTGCAAAATAACCTTGGTCCTTTTCTGTATGGAAACAAAGAACTCACAGCACTCCAGAGATTATAGATGAATGTAAGGTTTATTCTGAACATAAAGTATATAAACCACATGTTCACGTATAATCCTAGGAGCGCTGCAAGTTCTTTTTTTCTACTTTTCTAATTTTTGTGTGGAGGTAATACATTAAGATACTTACATCTATAAAAAAAAAAAAAAAAAACAGAAAACCCTATTTAAAGCAAATCACTTCCTACAAATAATTGTTGATTAAATACACGGCTAAGTAATTCTGGAGTGTTAACTTTGGGAGCACAAAGAGATTTTGCCTCAGCATGCAGGTTTGAAGAGAAAGAGAAATCAGACAGCTCAATCAGGCCAAATTCATGGGACTCCTGATGTGAAATTCCAACATTGGTAACATTTCTTTGCAAAGCAGCAGGCACCAAGAGGAAAAAAATCCAACGGGTACTTCACGGACGCTGAACACATAACGGGCTGTTTTTAAGGAGGAATTGAAAATCTGTTTGATGTGACAGGGATAATCAGAGGACAAATTTCTCTACAGTCAAAAATGATTGCAATAGAGGAAGAGCTGTCTGCATGGGAAAAAGTTTGAGGACTTTATTAAAAGTTTACAACGAGTTCCTGAGTTCGGTTCCTGTGGTGTTTTAGCCACATTGACAAGTATTGCTGTGGTCTGATTAGAACAGGGACAGAAACATTTAATACAAAATAATTCAGGTGAATAGCAAGGTAATTTTCAACAGCTCCTTTCCCTTAAAGACGTATTACCATATCATTGATTTATATTAAACATATACATTTTTTATCTCACAAAAGTGAGCACACCCCTCAAATTTTTTTAAATATTGTATATCTTTTCGTGGGACAACACTGAAGATATGACATTTTGATACAATGTAAAGTAGTCAGTGTACCGATTGTATGACAGTGTAAATTTTGTGTGCCCTCAAAATAACTCAACACACAGTCATCAATGTCTAGACCACTGGCAACAAGTCTTTTAAAAAATTTGGGGGTCAGTTCTGTCTGCAGTTTGCGGATTCACCCACCCCCCTCAACCATTGAAATGTACACCTTCTGCCCGAAAACCTAGCGGAAGATTGAACATGTTCAAAGTTTTTTGGAACTCCAACGGTGTAAAAAAACTGTCTGGCATAAAATCCGTTCAGTGTGGATTGCTGAACGGATTTTCTATTAAAATCTATGTTGAAAGTTGACACTGTTTTCAGAAATCTGAAAACCGTCTGAAAATATGACCAAAAACCTTGCTGTGCGGACAGACCCTAAATGTAGACCGTAATCTATTGGTTAAAAGCCTTGCCTTGTCTATGCAGGAGTCCAGTGGGCAGATAGCGGTCACTTATAAGGACCACCCACTGGACTTCTAAGATTAGATATGCAGAGATTTAAATGAATAAAATACAAGTTTAACTGAATCTATTTGGGCATATAAACCACATAGACCGGGGTCCTAAACTCAAGTCCTTTCACTATGAGCCAGAACCATCCATGTAACACATGGATGCACATTCATCTGATGGCTACCATGTAATACGACATTTCCACGCAGTAGCCCTGAACCCCAGTGATCAACTGTAGACTTTGGGGAAATCCACCATGTGTTTTCTTCACATATAGTACCACCAGAGGAAACATTTCATAGCTCTAATTGAAATCAATGAGCTGTCTATGTAACTTGTGAATAAGCTTTGTCCTCCAAAAAGAGATTGCTCTTCCTCTATTAACTTCGGATATTTGAAAAGGGGAATTCTAAACCAGACAATGCATTAAAAGCTATATTTTGCCAGCTACAATTATAGCATATTGATAACATAGGTCCAAACTGTCTTTGCAATGTGGACCAAAACTGTTGGGATCCCACATATGTTCAAACGAGTTGCTCTGGTCCAAGCACAGTGTTCCTATAGTTCCTGCTGGTCATGTTCAACTTAAAGGGATTGTCTTACCATGCTGTTTTACAGAGGCACAAGCAGTTTTAGATAAATTTTTCCTGTCATTTCTTGGTTAGGCTGTGGGTGGTTCTTCCAGCTCTTTTAATTGTACTGACATGAGAGCAGAAGATGTTATCTATAGAGCAGAGAGCTTCAGAGCTCAAAGTAGAGACCCAGTAACTAACCTCCTCTGTTTGTTAGAGAAAACACACACTGTTCTCAAGCTGCCGTCAGTCATCTGTGCCGACCTAGAGAAACCTGGGTACACTCAGAGCATATAAAATCTCTCTTATCTTCTCAACAAAGAAAAATAAACAAAACAATATATTTGGAAAAATATCTTCATTTACAGTTCCCTATATGCTGAAAGCTAATCTTTGAAGTGAGACAAACCATTTAACTTGCATGACATGACATAATCTTACTACATTAGCAATAACTACAAAACATTAAAAAGAGTCCAAATTAATAAGCAGAGTCTTTTTCAACATATATCTTGGATGCTGGTTGGATGTTTTCCCTTTCACTAAATGGGCCTGAATGGTGTCTTTTGTGCAGTTACTGTGTCTTTTAGTTTTCCAGTGCTTGCTTGCTAACTACTACCTCTTCATCTCAGCAACTGGTGAGTTTTTCTGTAGAAAAAGTTGGAAATGCCATGCTAGATTTATTAAGTTCTGTTGCAGTGCTAATAGTAGATCCTTGTGAACCTAGCTTAGATTTATCGGCCACTTATAGGAATGCATTGAAAATACTGCGTTTGACCTTTAGTGCAACAGGTGTCATAGAGGAACCAAAGAACTTATCAGTGATTATGTACTAACAAAGTGAAATAATACAATAATGCACATAGTAACCGACCAAACATGTGCTGCTGTTTTCTCTGCATCAGTCAAAGCAAATTGTTAACCTGTCACTGAAGGTTACTGACTGTTTGCCTGCTGTCAGTAAACCCAGACTGATCACCCTATACATATTCAGGTTTGCAGACCACACTGAACTCTTGAATGTTACATGTTCAGCAATGGTCAGAAACAAAAGCAGGTCCCCGGCCAAAAGCTGCTGTCCAGAAAAAAAAAATTCCAAACATGTCTGGAGAGCTGAGCCATATAGATTATGTCTCGTGGGTTATCTTGATGCCATTTTCATTAACTTCATTGCCTCCAGTGACACCTTTAATGAATCTCAATTGTTTGAGAAAAATGTAGAGGATTATTGAAGATTTTAAAAAAATATTTTTTTTATCTTTGTTTATATTTAAAATAAAAGGTTAAATGTAAACATTTTAATTATCGAACCCCATGGGTTATAGATGTCAGTGTTCGGCATTCGATTAAAGTATATATCCCAGTGTGTAAGGTAAATAAAGGACATAGTAGAGTGGTGGTTGGTATCTTGCTTGCACACAGATAAAAATTCTAAAAATTAATTGCACAGTTTTTTTTTACCCTCCATAAACAACAAGTCTTTACTCTCTGCCACCTAGAAGCTGAGACTTGGGCAGTGTGGGAATGGAAGCCAAGTGGGTAGAGAAGGCTCGTTTTGCCATCAGTCTGCCCACATTGAATAAACAAACAAAAAAACCTGGACAACCCCAATGCCCCATCTAGCGGTTTTCACTCTTCATAGCCTCTTCAGGCTTAGGGTATGTTCACACGGCTTATTGAGGCGCATATAGTACATGCCACAATATGCTGCGTGTTTTGGAACAACACGCTGATCAGCGTGTAATTCCAAAACATGAGGGGGGGCAGCACCTGTCCAGCCCCATTGATTTACATGTTCATAAAGCGCAATATGAAATGCGCAGCAAAATAAGCTGTGTGGACATAGCCTTACACTTCCTGTTCAGGCAATGGGCCATTCGACAGCAATGTCTGACATTTTGGCTCCGCTAGCTCCCATTCCCACCTGTGCCTGTTAAAGGGACATTGGTTATGAAGGGTTTGTGAAAACAATGACACTGTCCAAGCAGGATGTCTGGTTATAAATGTGAACTAGCAGAGCTGTATTTGTCATGAAAAAAAAACAAAAAAACTTACATGCTGCCAAGACACATTGTTAGCTGCTGAGAGACACTGATGTTATTACACATAAATGTGCTTTGCAGACCTGATCAGATGGTTTAAGGCTGCTCCCAGGTCAGTAAAGTTAAGGGTTAAAGTTTTTCTCAATACAAAAATGAGAGACTGAGAAGAAAGCTTCCTCCTACTGATTAGACACAGTACGGAGTGAGGTCACCAGCTTGGTTACTGCTAGAGTTGGTTGGTAACTAGAGACACTTGAGTAAAGAAGAAGGAGAGGTGAATTGCTTTAACTCTTTGACTACATGTTAACCACTTGCCGACCACCCACTGTTAAAGGTTCTGGCGGTGGCAGTTTATCTCTGCACAGATGTTCTGGGATGTCCATGCAGAGAGAGCAGCTGTACACGAACTGTACAGCTGCGCAGGTGGAGAGCCAACAGGGATGGTATAGACCCAGATCTGTAAGTACAGGAGATGTGTTTCCCATGGATTTCCCTTGTAGCTGGGGCCAACATAACAGCAACTTTTAGCTCCGCTCCCTACGACACCTACATATAAATGTCTGTGGTGGAAAAGGGACACTTATAAAACTTAGTTCAGTGCCACTTTTGCTAATTTTCCTTCATATAAAAAACTACTAAATAAAAATGTAAAAGTGACAAAAATACAGCACAACATATCATGGAAAAAAGGTGAAAAAATTAATATAAAAAACGAGCGCAAGAAAGCATTATAGCGTTCAAACTGGTGTGTGTGCTACAGAAAAGGAAATTATGCCAGGTAAAGGGGTAAACGGCCTGATCAGGAACTGGTTAAAGCTAAATCAATGAAATAGGAATACCCCTTGAAGGAACTTGTACACACTGTGTAATGTTGGGAACCTCAGGAAAACTGAAGTATGTATAGTTTTTGTTGCTAGAACTGTGCCTGTAAAGAACTTTTTCTAGCAGAGATATGGTTGGTTTATTATAACCTCAGGTCATGTTCACATGACATAATGTCAGTCCGTACAGGTCAATTCTCCCGGCGATTACATCCTGGGGAGAATGAATGTCAGCGAGAGCTTCAGAGGGAGGCGCTGACCTGTGAATCTGAAGCTGCAGGCGTATAGCGACGCGTACAGTACACGCCGCTATACACTAGCACTATGTTTGTGTTAACACACCCTTAGACCATGCAACCTCCAAAAAAAAGCCAAGTGGAGCACAGTGTTTTTTCTTCAAGTGCCAGTACCACTTCATACTGGCATTTGCAGAGTGGTTGAGCTCCCACCAATTGGTAATTCATGACATGCCTTAGCAATGTGCCATCAATATTCAGATGTGTTGCAGCTTATCTGTACGCAGCCTACTTGAATTCCCTGTCTTAGTTTTATGCAGACCACGCGGCTCACGTGACTTTATGCATGCATAGATTTTAGTACTTTTTTTTTTTTTTAATAGTCCTGTGATCTTTGCTTATACTAAATATGCAGACTTTGTAAAGGCAGCAGAAAAAGCTTGTTCCTAGGAACTGAACCATCCATTCTTCAAAGAGATCCAACACATGTACAGAAAATGTAAAACCTTCCTTTGCTGTAATACAAGCAGAGCCTATGCTTGAATAATAAAATGAGAGCGCAGGATGTTTATCAACATGCAGGAACAGCGCCAGCTGGTGATCAAGTTTAGGATTACAGCGAGTTAGTAAGTGATAGTAAGAGTCAGAAGTGATACTCAGAATAGCAGCTGTCCAGCCACCAATATGGGCCATTGAGGGCAGTGGTCAACAAAAAACGTAGAAGCTGTTTTTTTCTGCAATTTATAGACCATTGAAACTGCTGTTCAAAGGAACTAAATCTGAAGGCAACTACTTTGTTGCTTCTCCTGAATCTCTGCAGCATTCAGAACTGAAGATCACCAGCTTATCCTCCTTATGCTTAGTTCCCTTGGCTTTAAAGGACACTGATCTCTCAGTCTTCATCTTACCTCTCTGATCACTCACTTAGGGCAACAGAAAAGAGGCGCCTCCACGCCAGTTTTAAGGCGCATTAAATGTGTATAGTGCACCTGAATGAATGAACCTGTCAAAAATCTGGCGTCTGGTCTACCTTGCATAGTATAATTGATGCGCCTATCTAGGTGCATAGCATAATTTAGGCACATAGCCTATCATTATGGCATATCATTGCTAGCATATTTGATGCGCCAAAATCATGTGCATTCAAATGTGTCGTGTCTGCTGTATAATGCACCAGGTTTTGGTGTACTACAGGTAATTTATATAAAGAATAGGGCGTCAACTTTTTTTGGCCAATATACACCATATAAATGGTGCGGCCCTACTGGGATATGCCACTCTTAGTATCTCATTCACAGGTTCCACTTCTTTCTCGTGCAGTTGTCATTCCTCATGGATCATTTCTAGACCATCTCCTCTTGTCACTCTACATAGCTCTCATTGGCTAAACTATCAGTAGATTTCACTTTTAGTACCATCTGTATGCTGATAACTCAAATATATACCTCTTCCCTTGGCATCATCCCTGCATTGCTACAACAACACTAGTGATTGTCTGTGTGCAGTCTCCAACATCAGATCCGCTCTCTATCCAAAACTAAATCCTACTAAAACCACTGAGACCTTCTAGTCACTTCATAATCTACTAACCATCCCAATCCATATATTTCCTTTTCAGTGTGTGGTACCCTTAGGCAGCAGGCGCACTGCCTTTGGGTTAAAGGGGTTTCTCACAATGCATTTTCACAGATTCACAGCCAGCTTCAGACTTACACTTCTAAAACAGTGATTGGCAATACGCAGCTGAGCCAGTTACATTGAAATGATTGTAGGAGATGTAAAATCTGTAGTACACAAGACTACAGAGCTCTAAGGCGTAAAAACATGTCCTTATCGGAAACAAACAAAGCTCTGTCCCTAGATATTACACACAGGAGGGAGTGACATCACCATGGACCAACAGTAGTTTCCAGTTAATTAGATGAGAGAGAGAAGAGAGGGATGGTCGGTAACCAAGAGAAACTTGTGTGAACTCAGAGATAAAATTTCTCTTATCTCCTCAAAAAAGCCAAATAAAAGAGCAATGTATATGATCGTCTTGGCTTTCCTTAGCATTGCACAGGTGATATGATTAGTATTGCTCAGGTGATTTAATTATTGTCAGTGCATTCTGTGGGATATGCTGAAAACATGACCTGTTGGTGGGGCGTGAGGACTGGAGTTGATGAACACTGATCTACACAATCTGCTCTTTTCTCACTGTGGAAACATCAAAATCTTATTGTTCCCCTTATACATTCTCGTTTTGACTGTAACTCCATTGTAAATCAGTCTCTCTCTAAACGCTCCCCTTTCCAGTCTGTCCTGAATGCAGCAGCCGGGCTGATCTTTCTTTCCAGCTGATATACTGGTACCTCTTCTAGTCACTGCACTGGTTGCCCATTCAGTACATGAAGCAATTTAAAGTAATGACTCTCCACCATAAAACTCTCCACGGTGCTGCACCTTGCTAAATCTCCCCTCATCTCAGTCTACCACCCTACCCATTTAATCTGCGCTTGCCATTTATAGCCCTTTCTGACCAGGCACATTTTTCTTTTCCATAATACACACAGATATTCTATTCGCCTATTTTTCAAGATATGTGAGGCTTTGTTTATAGCTTCTTTTTTTTCTACATAGTTTAATATTTAATAATGGAAAACCGTAAATTAAAAAAAAAAAAAAGTTTTTTTTTTTTTTTTTACATTTTAACCTTAAAAGTGCCGCTACAATAAATTTTGTAATTGTCTCACTTTTCCAACACAGATTTGTGTATAGGTGATATAAAGTTTTATTGCTGTCAAGGGTGGGGACGAAAGTTGTTTGGACTGTTAATATTAATAAGAAAAAAATGTGCAGCTGCATGTGTGGCTCTCCACACATGCAGCTGCACATTTAGTGTACAGCTGTGTACTCTGCCCAGTCATTTAAAACCAGCAAGAAGCTAATCTAAGATCAGCACAGCATACATTTCTCCATCATCCAAACCTCCCATGCGCCCCTCTAAGGCTATGTCTACACTGCTTAGTTTTACAATCATATTTTCGGTGTGTTTAGGATTTTAAAAGTGGCGAAAATATGATTGTTCGTGCAGCCCCATAGGCTACAATAGAAAAAATGACCTGTGCTCTCTACAGGTCCTCTTTTCTATGATCGTCTTTCGGCATTGGCGTATTATACAACATGTTGCATAACACGCTGGCGCTTTTAGTTTTTTTTTTTTGTGTCTTCCCATACAATGCAATTATATGGGCAACGTTAAAAAAAAAAAAAAAAAAAACCGAGACGCGACTGCGGTTTTTGCGCAAAACGTGAGAAAAACTGCGGCGTGCGTCAGAAAAAAAAACTTCCGCTGTTGGCCCTTTTTTGTCTGATGCAGTGTAGCCCTAGCCTAAGACTTCACACGTGCTGTACTAGCTCTCTGTAATGTGCTAATCCATGCAATGAGATTAATCCATGCACTTATCTGTATATAGATGTACTGCCTTGGTGAAAGGTTCACCCACTTATGTGTATTACCCTATATTTATGGAAAGTGGCATGACCATTGCCCAAATTAAGCACTTCTCCCTTTTTATTTCACCTGTTTCCACCCATCTTGAAAACTCTTATGAGCAGGGTGCTCACGCCTCGCGTTTGATCTGTTAATAGTTTGTAACTATGTAAGCAACTGCTTTTGTCTGTATTTATTGAGAGATAATTATGTTTATTTACACCAACATATTCTGCAGCACTTTACAATGCAGAGGGTATAACTTAACACTAGGTGGAACTACTACCACCTCTGCTTAACTGGATTCCTGTGTACTCTATGTACAGGATAGGGACTGTAGGTTTGTTCTTAAAGGGGTTGTCTTAATACAAGGATTGCTTTTTATGTTAAAGAGCTTACAAAAACAAGTCCCTTTGCAATATGTGTCCATTAACAGTGTCCTACCTATTCTGAGATATCCCCTCTTGTATGGACTGAATCAGCTACTCAGGTCGCTATAGCTACAGACCTGTTTGATCTATCCCGATAGGCTGCCAGCACTGGTTGCTTTAGCTACAGACCTAGCTTCTACTGTAGCCTAGTAGAAGCCAGTAAACACGCCCCTGAATTCAAAATGAAACCAAGAAAACAGGACTGAGCTAAGAGTAATCAATGTAGTAAGACAACCCCTTTAAGTTGAATTTGTATGGCAGTCGGAACAGGTATATTTAAAGGTAACTCCAGCACAAAATGTTTCTTTTTTTGTTTTGGATAGTGTAGGGAAGGGTTTTTACATTTGTTTTGCGGTCTGTGCCCCTGTTAAGAAGATTTCTGCCTCATGTGCTGCTGGGGCATGCTGGAACTTGTCATTCCACAGCTACTATCTGCTGTGGAACATGGAACTACAAGGGCCAGCATGTCCCATAAGTCTCCGTTTGTAGCTAGGGGACAGATGTAAGTCGGAATGGTGTAAGTTGAGGACTGCCGGTACTCACAAAAAGTTAGGGATATTTGGCTTTTGGTTGAAATTTAAGGATGAACATAACTTTTTTTAAATGCCCTAAATGAGACCATCTCTTACCTCTGTCCAACTGTTTAATGTTTCTGTACTTTTTTCACAACTTGCTGATATCTAACAAAGAAGCCTAATACCAAAATTCACAACATGTGTTTGATCCCTGACTCGCCCGATACATTTAGGCGATGAATTTGAATTTAAACAGTCCTCCCCATCATGCTGTTCACATTTTGACATCATGAGACCAAAACAACACCTTGCAACTGATCAACAGCACCTTGTTATTACGAGGCTGCTCTCAGATGGAAGGGGCTACTGAGCTAGAGTGTCACAGTGTGTCACCAGCAGGTTGCAACAGAGACTGGAAGCCACACAACTCTAGGCACATTTAAGGGAGGCAAGCATCACGTCATGTCAGACCATTTGTAACCATTTACATCAGCGTGGTCTGTGTGCTAGGCAACCGGCAAAGGTACCAGACTATGCTACCAGGCACAGGCATCATAATCCTGCATGGGCCAGGGAGTATCTATGCTGGACGGGGGACCAGTGGTTCTCGGTGCTGTTACATAGTTTGTAAGGCCATAAAAAAGACAGACATCCATCCAATTCAACCTATTGTGCTATAGTGTTGATCCAGAGGAAGGCAAAAACCCCCATGAGGTAGAAGCCAATTGTCCTCATTTTAGAGAAGTTCCTTCCCGACTCCAATCTGGAAAATCAGAATAAATCCCTGGATCAACAACCCCTCTCCAGCGTCCTAGTCACTATAACTTGTTATATTATTACACTCTAGAAATGCATTCAGAAACTTTTTGAATTTGGTTAGTGGATTTACCATGACAAGATCCTCTGGCAGAGTATCACTGCTCTTACAGTAAATAATCCCTTTCTATGTAGAAACTTTTCCTCAAGACGTAGAAGATGCGCTCTTGTTCCAGATACAGTCCTGGGTATAAATAGATCTTGGGAAAGATCTCCATATTGATCTTTGATATATTTGAACATATTTACGTCACCTTGAAGCCATCTTTTCTCTAAACTAAATAACCCTAATATTGCTAATCTTTCTGGGTATTGCATTCCACCCAGTCCTTTTATTATTTTTGTTGCCACCGTTCAAGCTCTACAATGTCTTTCCTGTGCACTGCTGCCCAAAACTGGACACAATATTCCATGTGTGGTCTGACCAGCGATTTGTGTGGGAAAACTATGTTCTCATCATGTGCATCTATGCCCCTTTTAATACACCCATGATCCTATTTGCCTTGTTAGCTGCTGCCTGACACTGGCTGCTACAATTAAGTTTACTGTTCACCAGGATTCCCAAATCCTTCTCCAGGTCACTTTTTCCCAATGTTTTTCCATTTAACAAGTAATCATGAAATGGATTTTTTTTCCCCATTTACATAACCTTGCATTTATCGGTGTTAAACCTCAGCTCCCACTTCCCTGCCCTGGCCTCCAACCTTCTCCAGATCCCTTTGTAATAAAACATCCTCTATTGTGTTCTGTAAGGTCATTAATGAATATATTAAAGTGAATAGAGCCAAATACTGACCTCTGTGGTACTCCACTAGTAACAGGGATCCAGTCTGAGTATGTACCATTAATCACCACCCTTTGTTTTCCATCACTGAGCAAGTTACTTACCCACTTGCAAACATTTTCCTCCAGCCCAAGCATTCTCAATTTGAATGTTCAGTGACAAAAGTCGATTCACTGAGCAGATATGATGGCCAGCAACGATGCTGGAGACGTCTAGGAGAGCGCTACATATCAGACAGGTCAGGTACTCTTGCCAGTCGTCTAGCACAGCAGTCCCCAACCTTTTTTCCCATCAGGGAGACAATTTTTCCACAGCCCAATGGGGGCAGGTCTATCAGGGATGTGGAGGTTTAGAATCACACACACACAAAACAAAAAAAAAAACACACAAAACTAAGTGTATACTTTGTCATTTAGGAGTATAGTATGGGGTAACCAGTATTCTATAACTGCAGACTGATTGTCAGCTCTTTGGGGCAGTATTATATAATGTAATGCTGATCCATAGGGATGACAGTCTGCAGTAATATTGATCAGCATTACACTTGTATATAATATACATGTATAATCAGCTCTGTGGGCCCCACTAAGTAGGTAGATTTATAGGTCCGCCATTAGGTAGGTATATAGGCCTCTCTCAATAGGTAGGAATTTAGAACCCTAGTAGATAGATATGTCAGCACCCAATAAGTCCAAATGTAGCCCCAGGCAGTAGTTATATAAGCCTTCTGTAGGTAGTTATATAGGTCCCCTTCAATTATTATATCCTCCCTGTAGGTAGTTACATGCCCCATTGTAGATATATATCGCCCCTGTAAATAGTTAGTTATATCCTCCCTGTAGGTCACCTCCCTTTAAGCTCACCTTTCCCTGATCTCCTGCATGGCTGCTGCCTCCAGGAGCCGATGACCCAGCAGCACAGGGGGGTGCGACAACACTCCCGGTGTTGCTGATGTGTAGATACAGCTCTCAGTGAGCGCCACATCTACAGCAATTGGGAAAGCAGTGAAAATGAAGCGGTCATCAGTGTGTGATAGAGCCAAAGGACGTCCACTTCTTTGCCTTTTATGTGACCCTTTCAGTCTCGCTGTTGCAACCTGCTGATGACACTCACATAGTTCATAAAAAAAATAAAAAAAAAAAAGTTTAAGAAATTATGTTCATCCTGAAATTTCAGTCAAAAGCTAAAATATCCCTAACTTTTTGGTGTATGTGGATCAGTTAGCTTACCTGTCCTTCCCATCTTTTACAACAAATGTCTTAAAGGGAATGTTCTGAAAGTTTATTTTTTAATTTTTATAATCACAAGTTAAAAATAAATAAATGCTGCAGTTTGCACGTTGGCCACAAGGCCTCAATTATCCTGATCCTGCGTGTTCTGTAGGGGGAACACTTTCCGGCAGTGTCCCTATTAGCATAGCCAGGATTACACTAAAACAAGACACCAATGTGTGTAGGTAACACAAGATCCACCATTCACAATAGGCGATAGTAACATCTCATTCTCCAGGTACAGTGAATGCTTCCCAGACAATGTCTAGAAAACTCTTCTAGAAGTCAATGGGTCTGTTTCTGTTCACAAGCTCCTAGGTTAATGCATGCTCTACATATTGTGAAAAACAGCCCAAGCAGGATTGCTGCCCCCATAATCATATGAAATTAAAAAAAAAAAAAAAAAAAAAATCTACAATCCGGGAATTTAAAAAGCCGAGAATATGGATCAGTATCTTAATTTTAATTAGTAAAAAAAATATATATTGATAAATGCCCTTTAAAACAACTATTATCAGTTGATACTGGGATGCTGCATAAGCTCAAAAAGACTAAGCAATGGGTATGGTCTGCAGCCAAAGTCAAAATTCTCAAAAATGTAGAAATGCATCTAGTTATGCAATATACACCCTTGGGCTGAATTTTGATTTTGCAGTGATTTGGGAATAAAATGGATATAAGTAAGCATTATTCAAGTTAAACGTACATGGAACAGACATACTGCAGATTTTCTATAGAAAAATCATTACAGGAATCTAGCAAAGCAAGGGACAAGCTATAGTAGAGCTTATATGGGTTATCTCCACTTTCATGGACAAGAGCTACAATTTAGCATGTGCACACACTTACGTATTAAATTAAAGGGAATGTGTGACTTTTTTACATTTTCCAAATCATTTTCAATATTTTTTTTTTTCCAAACATTCTTAAAATTCCTGCAGTTTTCACTTTAGCCACTAGGACTGATAATAGTCTGACACCTCCTGTTATGTAGAAAGATTTTCAGTAGCCTGCTCATCATCAGTGAAAGCAGGGTCAAACTGAAAAGGTAACACCAATGTGTATGGATTACACAAGATCCACCAGTCACAATAGGAGATAGTCAGAGCGCCCCCACCCTGCACAGTGACTTCTTCCCAGGTCACAGAGCATGCCTAGATAACTCTCATATGGAAGTCAATGGGACTGATCCTGTTCACAGGCTCCTCCTATGTCCATGAACCTGCTGTAAAGCATCTCTCAAAATGCAACTAAAAGCAGCGAAGGCAAGAAAGCTTTCCCCACAATCCAAACAACTGAATTGAGAAATCTACAATTAGAAAATAAAAACAACTAAGAAGAAAAGAATATGGATCAGTGTCTTGTTTTAATTAGTTCCCTTTATGGGGAAGGCTATATTAACTATTGGGATGTACTATATGAAGTAGGTATTTCATTCTTAAATTCAGTGTAACAATGGAAAAATTCCTCAAGTGTAGACCAGCACTGCAAACGGGAAGGTCAGCCAAGACTGGTTACAAAACACAAAATGTAAAGAAAGAAAAATATTTATTTATAAACATTTATATTACAAGTACAAAACCACAGAAAAGACAAAACAAATATTAAAACAATTACAGAACATTTCACATGTTTCAAATTAAACTGTAAAGGACATAGTTTAGCTGTGTAACAATCACATTCAACAGGTTTTTACAGACAGTAGCTAGATTCCTGTGAAATAGTTAGTGGAAAGGGTTTTTGTAAAGCCAACACGAGAAAAAAACAAAAACTGAGAAGCAAGTTGCTTGATCTAAATGGTAAGTCTGTTGCATCTTTATTTTGTGAAGAGGGACAAAATCCTATCATTGACCAATCATCCACTATTTACTGTGCCTTAAAACAACTACTGTATATTAATTCTGTAACAGTAATTGTATGTGTGTACAGTTACCTTTCCCTCCAACCTGCATTTCAACAGTTTTGTGTTTTGTTTTTCTTTAAATAAAAGAAATTCACATTTTTCATTTCAAATTTGTCACATTTGTATAACACATTAGGGTGGATGTGTTTAAAATGCATAACAAATGTGCCTAAACAAGATGCATAGACACTTGGTTGCTCATTAAACAAAAGTCAAGGCTCAAAATCCACCAAAATTAAGTCACACAACTTTGGTGCAAAGTCAGTCAAAGAATAATTGGTAGGAAGAGTCAGAAAAGTCTAAAGATGGACCAAATTTACAATACAGTATAAGCCACTGTCAAAGAAGGAGGATTATCTTTAAATTGCTTATTACACAGGATAGGTAAATCTGTCCCATAATTACATGCATTAGTAGAAAATGTATACTGTACACATACACTATATACATGTGAGACGCTACATAATGCACCCGACTCCTGTATTAATGTGAAGCTCCTACCTTAAACACACCACCAGTTTTAGCAGCAAGCGACAAAGCTGAATAATGGCCTAAATGGCAAGTATATATTTTGGTCACAAAAGGGATAAGTTACCAACTTATAACTGTGCAGTCTCCTCAAATACCGCTGAAATATTCTAGCAATATTCCGTCAACCAGTGGGGGTTTAACTGTAATGGACTAGCAGAGCTCGAGGGGAGAAGGGTAGGGAGGGGCAATAGTAGCACAGTTGATCATCTTAAACACACAGCAGTTGTCCCCTTGCTGATACAACATCGAAGACGGCGTCCTTAAGGCAATATTCTTCCCACAGCAAACCATGGAAAAATCCACGACAAAATACAGCATGCTGTAAACAAAAATATCCAGCGTGATTTTAAATCTGTGCCGACTCGAACTTTCTAAACCTCCCCCACTTGCATGGCACACTCACATATCCAGTTCTGAGAATCGGCAGCATTTACCATGTTCAGCCAACTACGCTGCAGTATAGAAATATCATGGGATATCTCAAAATCATATTCTTGTAAACTTTGTAACAGTGCAATAAAAATGTCCTGTAACGAATAGCAATTTAAAGCTAGCTACATCAACGAATCATGACAGCCCCTCCCTTTCTCTCATATGACCTATTATAGTACCCTGTGTCTGCAGTACAACAGGGAGTTGGGCCAGCATCCTAGTAGCAGGAATTTGTGTTTCTAATGGGAGTAATTTTAGGACATTTGTATTACATATTCTGCTGTTAATGATTTTATAAAGGTACATAACTTTGAAAATGAATACAACTAATGTACACCATTAATTCTGAATGAAAATTGTACTGAACCAGACTAGGGTTCTTTGGTTCAAAAGATCGTGAAGCCCAAAGACAACTGGCCTTTGGCGTTATTCTGTACATAATCGTGAAATAGGGCCTAACCTTAAGAGGAAGCTCATTTATATTCGGTGCAAACAAAACACAACAAAAGTAAAATAAAAAAGGCACAAAAGGTGATGCAACAAAACTATTGTACAGGGATTTTTAGAAAGTTAGTTCCCTAAAGCAATAAGAAACCAAGACAAGGCCCCCTTCCCAATGCATTCTCTCTTCATACACACCTATTTTTGTAAGCAATCTTGTAAGCAAGCAGTTACAAAAACAGGAATGTCAAGTCTGTGGAAAGGTCTTCTCTAACAGTTCAAAATTAATTACTTTCCTGTCCCACATTTGTCTCTTTGTCCAGTAGCACAATGATACATGCAATAGGAAGCCAAGATTGTGTGTAAGTTTCATTGAAAAGCGCACTATAACATCTCCTCAAGCAAAGCATTATGTTTTTGTTTTTTTTTATTTAAATCTTCCGGGGATTAGACCACGATTTTTGGCAACACATGTCCAGAATCAGACATTACAGGGGCCTGAAATACCAACTTCTAAAAGTTTACAGACCCGGCCATTTAATAGTCTACTTCTACCAGTAGCATCCGACCTTTGACTTTCCAGCTATTGTAAAAGTACATGCAATTTAAAGGGGATTTTTTACAACAGCTCTACAGATTAATGTCTTGCTTTAAGAGTCAAACAATAGACATTAATCATTGGTGTGTAGATCAAGTAAAACCCAACAAGATTCCACCAAGACAAGGCCAAGAATGCACTGCAGTTTAAAAGTCTCATACATTTGTCTTACTGCCCAGCAGATTATAGGAAGCAGAGAAAATCCCTTGGGAAGTGCAAACCAAAGAGATATTTTGCGTTGCACAGGAAGGCAAACATGGCTGCTATTTACAGTGCACATGATGTGGACAAAGCATGTTTAATCATGCTGGGACCAACAAATAGCTGTCTATTCAGCCAAAGGACAATGTCCAGCAAAAGTCAAAGGCTGGAAACCGTTTCATAGCAGAAAACTGAGACAAACTAGGACATGGCCAGACGGGCCAAATCATACACACTGTCTAACACACAAAGGAGTCTATGATCCTATAAGCGAGGTTAATACATACATTTCTGCCATTAAAGTCAAAACTAAAAACTAAAACTGTATCATGAGCCTCAATTTCACAAAAGTAGCAAGCACAGAAGACCACCAAAAGGTGGGAAAGGTTTTCTGATCCTCTCACAAGAAATTCCAGCATTTCTAGGGATTAAAAGTGAGGCGTACAGTGCTTCTAATAACCGGAAACATACTGGGAAGTGCAATTTGAATGGGTGGATTCTTGACCTTTTGACATTCTGCTGTGATGGCACATATGGAGTGGAAAATAAATTGTAAAAAGGTTTGACCCATAGAAGCTATGGAAACATTATAAAATGCATACACAAATTATTGTGCTATGCATAAATGAATGGGACTATAAAAAGCGCCTTAAAATGGACTGTAAAATATGGTCGTATCTTGTGACCAGAGAGATAGGACAAAACATTAAACCAATGACAAGTCATTCCCTTGGCAGGTATTTGGAAATGGATCACAGAGGAAATGGGGCCAATTCATAGACCTGGTATATGGAGTATGCCGTTTCTGGCAGATCGCTTTTGATGGGTCCTCTAGGGATTTTCCTCTTCTGTGTAGACATCGATATGCAAGTTGTGTAGAAGGCAAGACTTTTTGGCTGTCCCAGGGGATTCCTTAGGAAGTAGTAGAGGTCACTTGACTGACTGAACTACTTCCAAAGGAATACCTCGAGATAGCTGAAAAAGTCTTCCCTACCTATAGGACTTGCATGTTATCTACACGAAACAGAAAAATCACTAGAGGACCAACGAAAGACACCTTCCAGAAACAGCATATTGGATATACTGGGTGTATGAATTGACCTAATTTTCAAAAACCTTCCAAGGGACTGACTTTGTCCCATCTCTTTGGTCACAAGATACGACTAGTTTGTATCATCAATGATGGAATATTTTCAGACTTGATCACTTCAAGAAAGCTTTCCATTTTTAACTCTTCAAAGCGTTTTCTCATTACAAAGATTAGCTTTCAACATTAAGAGACAGTTAAATGAAGACTTTTTGTAAATACATTGGTCAGTAGATTTCACTTTAGTCGTGAGATGAGAGACATTTTAGGTGCTCTGAGTGCACACAGGTTTCTAAGGTTACCTGGTTCCCTGACCATAACTCTTATCTAATTTGAGCAGAGGGCTAAGTCACTCCAAGGATGGACAGAACTTACTCCCACAGTCTAGAGAAAACTAAATTATCTCTAACAAGATAACAGATAAGCTATTGTTTTCAGTTCTCACAGCACATGTACCTTGTGTTTACTAAAGCGATAACATCTCCTGCACTAGTCAGGGTTAGGGCTCAACTGCTTACTGAGATGCTAGATATGCTAATCACCGCTATAGAACCACCCACAGCCCGAGGAGTTTGCATGTAAAACTGCTTGTGAGTCAGTGAAACAGCCTAGTGAGAAAACCTCTAACCTTGGGCTAATGCTTTGGATATTTACTTATAGTATTTTGGACCATGTTGTGGTTTCTTTCCCAGCACGCGCTAAACCATGCAGAGTGTGCTCACATCAATCTACATTCGTCAAGCGATATCAGCCTACCTGCTGATCGTGACAGTGCAGAACTGGAACTTTATAATCAAACCAGGAGAATCTGGTTGGTCACCAATTAATGCTGACCCAATATCTTTTCTAATGATTATTTCCAAGTCACATTGGTATGTACCATTTTGTAACCAGAATGTTTAGTATTTGCTATACAAGTGAACTAGTATTTTATGGAAATGCATAGAAAGGGGAAAGGAAGGGGGTCTCATAAAATCCATCTTTCTAAAGTGGTCCAAAATTTTGTACTGAATTGTTTTGTACCATATATTCATAGCTGTCACAGTTCCATTTTTCTCAAACAAGATTTCACATTGTACAGAAATAAAATTCTAGCTGCCAAGATTGCATACCCTTAATATACACTAAAAACTTAAAAAGGATTTAGACACTTTGCATTGCAAATGAACAATAAACATTTGAACAGCAAAAAGTGAAGAAACTTTCTAAATGGTCTATATTAAAAGCTTCTTAACATGTTTCTGGGACTGTGCAAATACTTTGCGTGGCTGCTGCATCTCAAACAAAGCAACACTTCTTCTCCGGACAGTTCCTCTGCTCTCCCTATCTTTTCTTGCAGAAATAAAAAGCATGAAGGGGAAGAAGGAGGAGTACAGCAGATCACAGCTTAAGCATTTAAACAGGGCAGCTCATATAGGATGTAGGAAGAACAGAAAAACACATGCAAGGCAGCTTGCTGAGGGGATGGGGAGTAGGGAGGGGGGCAGGTATGCCCACATAAGAGTCGAACTAGGAGCAAGCTGCATATTAAGGGGCATTAAAGGAATGAATGATTAGAAACTAAAAAATGTTAAACATAAAGGGTGTGCGCATAAGCAATTCTCCATGCTGCAGGCCAGTTGGTAGTTTGCCATGAGCAGTCTGTCTCCAAGAAGGGGGAGGTCAGTGCTTGCACCTGTCCTCCCCATTCATTTCTATAGGAGTTCCGAATATAGCCGAGCAATGGAGTGCTAATGGGAACACCCCTTTAATGTAACCACTAACTTATGTGAACAATTTTTCCCCCTATATCAAAAAGGTGCCCATAGCCACTAATAAAATAATATAATATATAATAAAAAAAAAAAAAAAAAAAAAAAAATAAAAAAATAAAAAAATCCCCTCTACTGGTGGCTGCAGGCAGACAGATTTTAATTCATTTCTCTATAAGTGCCAGAGCTCTGCATTAGAAAACCTCAATTTGTGTGGAGCCCACTTTAGGATTAAACCTCTGGGACAACTTACAGTATAATACTCCTTTTTCATTTTACAGTACATTTCATACATTTTAAATTTGCCACATAGATCAGTTCAAACTTCTGGTTTAAAACGGATATATACAAAAAAGGGGATGGAAAACCAACCACATAAAATGGAAAATAGTGGACCAATAGCTTTTCAGATGACATCCAGTTACACGTACAGTGTCTGCATATTCTGCATCAGGTAGAGTAATGCAAGATTCTACTGTCTCACCTGCTGGCTAGTACAGATCCAGCATAAGTCATTACTCACAACCCTATCACATTCAGTTCACTTTCATGCTTCACATTATGTTAATCTGTAGACCCCAACCTGTGTCACCGCAACCGTAAAGCCAAACGGTAGGGAGTGGGCAGAGGTTAGCTCTAAAAACACAAACACCTACATACCACAGTGGCATTCCCATTAATACAGAGGACATGAAGTTTGGAAGTCTAGGCCTTAAGAGATGAAGAGGTTCCAGGAGATTAGAAAAACATGGCTACTGTCTTTGAGAGCTCCACTGTTCCTGGAAGGAAAAAGCAATGTATTTCTGATCAACCTCTTGCTCAATGTACTTATGCTTCAAGAATTGGAACCATAATATAGAAATATAAAAAAAACTGTCCCTGAAAGTTTTTGATGGAAACATTGTATTAATAACCTCAGTACATACAAATATCAAATGTCTTAGTAGGCAAAAAACAGCTTGCTGGTTAAATACCGTGTTAAATAATAAAAGCAGCCCATAAACACTAAAATACCACCATATAAAATAGGGCTACTAGTCTGCACAAGAAAAGTTATTTCACAGCTTTGTAACAGTTGTCCACAGGTCGATTAAAAAAAATAAAAAATAATAATAAAAAAAAAAAAAGTCATAAAAAAGTGGAGTCCAATACTCAGGTCCTTTAAATGGAGGTTTCTTGAGTAGACAAGAGATGTGTCCGTTTTAATTTACTCTGTGCCTGTAAAGAGAAAAGGGGAGGTATTAGATATATTCTAGATAAAAATAGAATTACAACTTTGCAAGAAAGTTTTTTTCCCCAGTTAAATAACAGATGCCATAAGTAAAATTTCCCAGTTTCATAAAAACAAGCATTTCCCCACTAAAATAATTCCAAATAGTTTATATAATATTACAGCCAAAATCAGAGCTCCACTGACCAGAATTCTACAGAATCGTGTCACATCATTATGACCGCTTTCACCTTTTGAAGTTCATAGCATGCAGCTCATAAAGGAAGTCATAATGACCTGTGCTGGCTTGGTAGGTAAATAAGGTGTGCACAAGGCTGTCTGCTCACTTATCCATGACCGTAAGTGGCAATTTATCAGAGTCTCAGAAAGGGAGAATTATTGGCTTTCAGGTGTAGGGAGGCAGTATTTCTAAAATTGTGCAGTTTGTGAACTGTTCATGTGCTGCTGTGGGTAAGTATATCGTGAGGAAACAAACGGCACCAATCATGCATTAGTGATGTGGAAACTGCGAAGCACAACATATCCAATGATGCGAGATGAACGCTGGTTACAAAGATGCGCAAGGGCAGACCAACATGCTACAGTGAGAGCAGCTCACCATCAAAATGAACCAGGGGGCTATAAGTTCCAGAGTTCAGTAAACCCTAATGCGTATGGGGGCTCCAGACCGGACATCCGTCACTGCACCTCTGCTAACGGAGCTGCATCAGCAAATTTTCATTTTTAGAATTAGACATCTGCAGATTGGCAAAGGGTTGCTTTTTCTAAAAAGTCCCATTTTCAGCTTCATCAAGCAAATGGATGTTGGTGTGTCAGGTGAGGAACAAAACAAACATCATGCAACCATTGCTGGAAGAACGCAAGCTAGTGATGACAGCATTATGGGAATGTTATGGGGAAATGTTTCCGTGGCATTCTCTGGGCCGCTCATTCATGTGGAATGCACGGTCAACTGATTTGGGAAGGAGTTCATCCTTGAGGATCACATACACCCATACATGCGGATTGTCTTTCCTGGAGTGGATGGAATATTTCGGCAAGATAAGGTGACGTCACATGTCTAGAAATGTTCGACAGTGGATGGAAGAGCATAAGCCAGACTTCCAAGTACTACCCTGGTCCCCTAATTTTCCAGACAAACTCAAGTGAGCATTTCAGGGATCACCTTGATTGTTGCGTTCCCCCAGCAGCTGTGGGATGGCATGGCTCCAGATACTGCTGCACGCCGTGGTTACTCTGAAAATTAGCGGATAGTCCTAATAATGCAACTTAACTGTGTACACTCATTTTAAGCGTCGTCTTGCCCTCAAGCTTTGCTTGCCTACTCCATAATGATCTAGATTGAAATGGGTATTTCCATAATGGACATATACACAAGATATGCCAAAGATGTCTGATAGATGCATGCCCCACCTCTGAAACTGGAACCTATTTCAAAAAACGGGGGGTCTCAAACAGATGGGGGAAGCTGCATCCAGGAAGAGAAAGAATGAGGAGGTGGCTAAACATACTGTACAAAGTATGGGGAAACAAAAAACAGTATTTTCCCCTTTCTGACTTTTTATTGGTACAATTTTACTCTACATACGACTTTTTGATCACGTTTTAAAAAGGGGAATGGTGGCAATTGTAAGCTATGCGGTGATTGGTATTAATCAATTACCACTTTTACACTGCAATGGAGGAGAGGGGGCATAATGGTGGGTGGGGTGTTTCCTCCTTTAGGACTGCCTAGATGTTGCAGCTGTGCTGACCACCGCATCCAAGTTAAACGTTTAGGGAACAGATGGCTGTAACGGTATGGTCACACGGGGTAATTTTGGCCGAAATTACAGTAATCCATATAGTTCTCATAGAGAACTATGGATTACGCCTCCTCTACCCGCTCGTAGAATACGATCGTATTGTACACGTGGGGAGATAAGTGACACATGGTGCAAGTAATGAATGTCAATAGGGCCAGCGAACTGCTTTTACCCCCCCCCCCCACGCCGCAGGAGTGGGCGCTTACCAGCACAAGCTCACAAAAGACACTATGTACTGCGGTGTGTACTATACGCGCCACAGTACATAATGTGAACATAGCCTTAATCTGGATGCAACAAATAGCTGGCACCTGCCCATGTATGCAGTAGGCATAGCAACTAAATTCCATGGAGAGAAAAAATAAAATTATATATATATTTTCTTACCCACATGTCAAAGATGAGCATAGTGTTCAGTTTTAATGTGAAGAGCAAGCAAGAACTATATACAAACCTTCGTGCCATGAGAGTCCTCCGAGAGCTTTAATTTGGCTTTTGTAAAATAAACTGCAGGAGATTCTTGGGATACCTGTATTGAGAAAATATGCAGTAATGTCAGTGACTCAAATAGTTGCTGCTAAAGCTTAATGTAGGTGGTCATACATTCTATATAGAAAAATCTCTCCATTCTATTCTATGGGAGTTCCGAACAGAGCCACAACACACTGCTCAGCTGTACTCTGAACTCCCATAGAACAGAATGGAGAGTAAGGCCTCGTTCACACGGCTTATTTGGGCGCGGATTGGAGCCGTACTGCGTGCCGTATTTGTGCTGCAGTACGGCTCCAATCCGTCCCAGTAACTACGGTAATTCACAGTTCTCATAGAGAACTATGGATTCAGTCTCTTCTCCCCGCTCGGTGAATCCGCCGCGGGGGGGGAGAAAGGGACATGTGAATTAGATAATGACAGTATGTGGTCGGCGAGCTGCCGGCCCCCCGCTGCACGGCTGCCGGCGTAATCGCGGAGCGAAATCCGTCCCCGCAATTACGCCGGCAATAAGCCGTGTGAACCAGGCCTGAGGGCCACACGCACGAATACTGTCTAGGTCTAAAATTCTTTGTTGCCGATAGCAACCAGAGTGTCCCTTTCATTTTATATAGTGCTCTGGAAAAATGAAAGGGGAGCTCTGATTGGTTGCTATGGGCAGTAAAGACAGTTTTAGACCCAGACAGTTTTCATACATGTGGTTCTAAGTCTGCAGGCTGCCCAGCTCTCCAGTCTGCGCAGTGACTTTCAGGAGCCCACATAATCTCCAAAAAATTGGGAATCTCGCAAGAGAACAAAGAGTGACTTTTGATCACTATATTTACTATTTTGCCGTAGGCAAACTTAAACTATCAGTTCTCTATTTGTTAAACACTAAAACGTAACTTTTATTATATCTAACTCTTAACCTCTATACACACCATTTAAAAACCTGATCTCTAACCTCATCATTTAACCCTTTTTGCTTCTGAAAGAGGGAATAACTCCCTATTATCAAGTCTGGTGGAACCCCACCTACTAACAGGGGAGCCTACTATCTATAGCAAAGTACTAGCTTCAGTAAGGGATCCCAAGCCAACTACTTGGGCAGTCATCCCTAATCTCATAGACACAGAACAAATAAGGCCCCCTTGTGACACCGTCTGCAGCAGGTGACACTTGTAGACAGAGGTGAGAGATCACAATTTAAAACGTCATATCTGACCTCGCCGACATGTTTTGCCAGCTAACCTGGCTTATCAAGGCTTAGAGGTCCGAAGGCTTTCAGGAGCCCATTCCCAAGATAGGCGATTGTCCTAGAGGTGGGACCCGCACCTATCAGACAATGATGGCATATGCTAGCGATATGCTATCATTGTCTATGGTGGTAAATCCCTTTTAAATTCTATGTCCGTGCCTCTATGTGTAGCCATCTTCTGTGCACAATTGCTTAATATCTTGACGGGAACTAAACCTCACTTTCTTGGAGGACTAGTTCACAGTTTTGCCATTTGTGGATATCATTTTATTTGGTATAAGGAGACTTACTTGCTTGATGTATTCGAATGCTGTAGAAATTTTCATCAATGCGATTAGGCTAGCATCTTTTTAACAGATATAGCGCTCAGTTATCTCAGTCTTTAAACAGAGAAACACTGCGCATGTTTGCTGAATGCTTTTTTCAAAGCAATCCTTGCTGTGCAGAAATGAAGGACTGTGAGGGTCTCTGTAGTGGGACCCTCAGCTATCAGACATTTGCTAGATATGTGAAAAAAAAAAAAAAAAAGGGTGGTGCCACTATACACTTGTAATACAGTGATCTCTCAACATATCATAGGGATTGGTTACATGACAACCATTATATGCTGAAACCAGACTTCTATGGAAAACTGGTACCTGGTTCTGAGGCCCCCAAAATGTCACCCAGCATAACAGAATGAAGAGTACAGAAAATTAAAGGGGATGTACCACAATATACATAACATCCCATTGACTAAATATAAAAAAGGAGCAAAGTTTTCTATTTTGGCAAGGAGTACATGGATTTGCAGTGTTTCTCCCCTTAACTCCCAGGCCTGAAAAGTAGTTAATGACCAGAACGTTTTTTTAGTTTTTGCCTCCTTGCGTTTTAAGAGTCGTAACTTTATTTTTTCAATGACGCAGTTGGATGAGGTCTCTTTTATCGAGACAAGTTGTACTTTATGGGGGAATAGTTTAAGTTCACTTATAAATAATTGCAGAATTTTTTTCTTTTTACATTTTCTTTACACCGTTCATATTTCACATGTAATAACTTGTTAGATTAATTCTACAGGTTATTGCGGTCGTGTGGATACCTAATATGTGTAGGTTTTTTTTGTGTGTGTAATTTATGCACATTTTTTATTAAATATTTTTTTATTTTATTTTATTTTTTTCTTTTTTTAATCCCATGAAGCGAGAACTGTCTTACATTTTTTTTTTTTTTTTTACACTTAGTAATGTATTAGCATATTCATATATGCTAATACATTATAATCTGTGTCAGTCTGACACAGGCAGTGTTCAGGACAGCATACAGGCTGGCCTGATCACTGGCTTGTTATACAGACAGCTCTGGGGCCACTCTAGGTCCCCAGGGCTGACTGTGCAGCCGTTCTCCAAGCTCTGTCGGGTCACTAGGTTTTCCGATCACTCAGAGGAGTGGAACCCTTTGATTGCGCTGCGGTAACACACCGCCGCAATCAAAGGGTTAAAGCATCGGGTTGCGGAGGTTTACGCCACTCCCCGGTGCTCGCAGGACATGCTCTGGGATCGGAGCCGTGTAGTACAGCCCCGATCCCAGCACAGTTGCAGCGCTGGGCGCCGCAAACCCCGAAGTCTACAGCGACGCCAAAAGACGTCGCTGTAGACGAAAGACCCGCACAAGCTGACGCCAAAAGTCAGTGGGCTGTCGTTAAGGGGTTATACAACACTCTTACCTACACAACCTGGTTAATGTAACTTCTCCCCATTGTTACTAGGACTTACGGCCATCTGATGTTTTTTCGCGAATCTGTTTGAGCATGCTCAGTTTGTACTGCCGAGAGCCTCCATACAGCTACTAACGGCCATGGGGGCGTAGCTTACAAGGGGGTTGTGGGAACTGTAGTTCCAGTCCGTTGAAAAATAGTCAATTGACCAATACCAAGTCTTGTCCACCAACCACAGGGGCTGAGAAAATGAGTTCAGGAGTGGGACGTAGGGGGGAGGACAAAAGGAATGGGAATTTTTCTATGACATCACATTACATCGAAATTTTGACTATTTTTCCCTCCCTGCCTTCCCAGATGTACTTTCTAATGGTGTTATTCATTCTACCATGGAATATACTCTGACACCGCAAAGAAATTGTAAGCGACACAAAATGTGAAAAAAAAAAAAACGTATTTACACTATGTTTGTGGATTTTTTGCTTTTACGCCATTTAATTTACGGTAAAGATAATGTCTTATCTGTATTCTACAGGTTGATTCGAATCCGGCAATACCTAAAATGTACAGTTTTCGTTGTTTTTGGCATGGTAAAAAAAAAAATTCCAAACATTTTCTATTTTTGAAATTTGCACCACGGCACCATTTTCTGCGGCCAATAACTTTTTTGTACTGTGCATTTTTGCAGGCTTAAGTGTACTTTTTATTGCTACCAGTTTGGAATACATGGGACTTTTTTGATTCAATTTATTCCAATTTTTAGGGGATGTGAAATGACCCCCCCTCCCAAAAAAAAAAAAAAAAACGCCCCACAAATTTGGTGTTTGGAATTTTTCTTCTTCTACGGTGTTTAGCACACGGGGTAAATTATGCTGTATTTTAATAGATCAGACTTTTCGGACTCCGGGTGATTAAAACTTAATATTTTTTTTAAATTGTTTACACTTTAAAACTTTTTTTTTTTTTTTAACTTTAATGTTTAGTCCCCCTAGGGTACGTAACCACTAGGGGTGTGATTGTTAATACAGCCTAATGCATTGTAATACAATGCATTAGGGTGTAGAAAGAGGGCGGTTTTACTACTTCCTGCCTGGGGCTGTAAGTAGTAAAACAGAAAATATGGCGGCAATGTAAGCCATCACAAGGTTTCCAGCTGCCATGTTAACTGATTGGGAGCCCGTGATTTCACTGCAGGCACCCCGATCGAAGCAGCTAACACCCACTGGCTATGCTGCAATCCTGCTACAAAGTCCCTTACCATTAGGACATTCGTACGTCCAATGTCGGTAAGGGGTTAAAAGGGTTGCACCATCATTAAAGGGGTTGTCTCACTACAAGGATTGTTTTTTTATGTTAAAGATCTTGCAAAAACAAGTCACTTTGCTATACGTGTCCAACCTATTCTGAGATTTCCCCTCTTGTATGGGCTGCATCAGCTCCTGTGGTCGCTATAGCTACAGACCCGTTTGATCTCTCTTGATAGGCTGCCAGTGCTGGTCGCTATAGCTACAGACTTAGCTTCTACTGCAGCCTAGTAGAAGCCAGTAAAAACACATCCCTGAGTTCAAAGTGAAATCAAGAAAACAGGACTGTGGTAAGATGAATCAATGTAGTGGGACAACCCCTTTAAGGCCTCAGCGGGGGGGGAGGAAACATCACTTAAGTGATATGTAATGTGACGTCAGAAAAATTCACAACGCTTTTGTCCTACCCCCAACGTCCCAATCCTGAACTCTTCATTTTCTCAGTATCTGTGGTTAGTGGATGGGACTTTATATTGGTCAATTGACTATTTTTCAATTGACTTCACGCTCATTGGATTGCATCATAAAATGCAATTTGGGAGAGATGCAAAGATTTGTTTTTTCCACTGGACAAATTCTTTGCATATGTTTTTTGGATGGCTAATGGGGCAGAGTTCAATCGATACATATAAAAATAAAATGTATGTGTATATCCATGTGTAGTTATCGCCTTGTTTTCCACAGATGCTTTCAGGGAGCCAGTATTCATATGCAATTCCTAATTTTGTAGTAAATCATTATAACATACCTAAACATGACTTGCGGGTGTTCCAGCCTCAAGTACCTCTGGTAATCCCGGGATACCCTCTCTGCAGGAAACCGCAGCACAGCTCTGTTCAAGTGAGCTGTGCACAATTGCACTTCTCTCAGGAAGGACACTACCATCAAAACGTTTGGTTCTAAATATTGGCAGGCAATGCGAGTTTTACATTATTTTAAAATGTTATTGATATAATTATTAAAGCTTTCCTATGAACATTCGTTATGGGTTTGTCTCCCTTACTTGCCCTGCGTTAGCTCTGATAGCAAGGCAGAGAGGATTGCTTGATTGTGCTATTCCAGGCCAACTAAGGGTGCTTTCATACAGCGCAGTTTTGGTGCAGTTTTAACTATGCTCCAATTAAACTGCCGTTATTACCAGCAAGCTTCTTTCAGTTGTCTAAATTCTTCAGAAAGGTGTTTCAAGTAAGTCATCAATTACTGTGTGAAGTCTTGTGGATCACAAACACTAATTGATTACTCACTTTCCAAACAGTTCAGATAAGTAAAAAAGCTTGCTGGTGATAAAGGCAGTTTAATTGGAGCGCAGTTAAAACTGCACCAAAACTGCGCTGTGTGAAAGCACCCTAAGGGCCAGAGAGAATTAATGTAATCAGCAGAACCTGACAACTGTGAATTAACCCACTATCCCATCATTTATTCCTTGTCATTGCCCGGTCAGCCAAAGTTTAATCTTTATGTCTGAACAGTGACTAGGTCATTACCTACTGTTTGTAATGAAACAAGGGTAGATAAGCACCTGTTGCATCAACTACAGTAAGCCAGGATTAGTCTACCCTGCCATTCAGAAGTTTTTTTCTTTATTATCACAGCTAGAGAAGGCCAAGATTTCATATGTAGTTTTGAATTGCTTCCCCTTGGCTGCATGAGGTCTTTATATTCAGGGCTGAGCTCCAATCACACCAATATGTTGGCTGTGACCCCACAGAGAGGCAGAAGAGTTTATGAGGCTACTTTAGCATGGTAGGTGTGCACACGTGGACTGTGCTCTAAAAGCCTTTAGTTCGTGCAGACATTAAAGGGGTTGTCTCACTACAAGGATTGCTTTTTATCTTTGAGGTCTTGCAAAAACAAGTCACTTTGCAATATATGTCCATTAACTGTGTCCTACCTATTCCTAGATATCCCCTCTTGTATGGGCTGCATCAGCTCCTCAGGTCGCTATAGCTACAGACCTGTTTGGTGTCTCCTGATAGGCTGCCAACACTGGTTGCTATAGCTACAGACCTGGCTTCTACTGCAGCCAAGTAGAAGCCAGTAAACAGCCCCTAAATTCAAAGTGAAACAAGACTAAGGTAAGATGAATCAATGTAGTGAGACAAGCATAGCAGTGATGCACTTTAAATATTCCTCTAGTTCAATGTTTGTTTTAGTGATGCTGGATTTGGTGTTTGTGAATTTACGAATTCCTTAGTGGCAAAATATGGAGCGATGTTCCAATCATAATACATATGAATACCCTAATGGACAAATGTTATGACCTCTCTGGGACCCGTGCATTACCCCCACCCAACCTCCTTTCCCTTAGTTGTGGCCTGGATGGAGCAGAGGTAGAGTATTCACTTAGCTGCTGTACCCGAACTTTCTCTTCTCACAGTTGTAGGGCGAGGCGAGGAACAGACGAGAAGATGATCAGTGGTTCAGGTTGGAACACAAATTCCAAAGTATAAGCTGGGAATGCTTTCAGGCCAGCTCTATACAGAAGATTTTTGTGGCTTCACATTCTTTTTCAGCAGTAAATATCATATTGAACAACAGGGATATTACATATGTCACAAGTGCAAACCGAACACAATGAGGTTATTTTACTACTTACGTATTTCATATTTTCTTTCACGGACGCGGATCCTTGTGATGACAGAGGAGTCGTCAGCTTCTTCTCGGATACAACCTGTCCGCCCAAGACTTTGCGCTGGGTGTAAAAATATTAAAGCTCAGATTTAGAAATTTGAATTGAATCGTAAAATGTATTCACCTACTTAAATCCATTCTACTTTTACCTTGATCATCCCGCTGAAGGAACGAGAGCGGACATGTTTATTTCCACTGGTCATGTCCGGTGTTCCTGGATTATGCTTATTGAACTAAAAGGAAGAAGGGTTCACAGTCAGAACAGTGGCACTGGTTATGAACATACCAGTAATTGATTTTAGAAGCCCTACTTAAAGCGGTTTTCCAACCACAATGATTAGCTTTATATACAGTTGTGCACAAAAATTGATATACTTCACCATTTGAACACTGCTGACTGACATTATCAATTCCTTAGATATCATTTTGTATCCCTTCCCCGTTTTATACAGTTCAGCTACCTTACCTGTAGATCCATTGACAATTCTTTTGCTTTCCCCATGACTCACAATCCAGAGCCATCAGTGGCTGGATGAAAGATGCAAGAGGGTCTGGATCGAAGAAACTCGCTCAGCTTTTATGCACACACACACACACGGATTACAAGCAAACAGGTCACAGGTGAGGATGTTACCTTTCGTGGCCATTCAAACTCATTTGTGTCAACTTCTGTGCATGTTATCAGGCCAAAATAACCAGGGTATGTGAACTTTTGAGCAGGGTCATTTGGATGTTTTTGGTTGTCATTATGATTTATCAAGAGAAAACAAAGTAGTTTGACAATAAATGGCTTCACCAAACCACTAACTATGAGTAGAAAAAAAAGTTTGTGTGATCATTCATATTCTCTGAAAAAATGGCAAGAAAGTAAAAATTCTGCCAGGGTATGTAAACTTCTGAGCACAACCGTAAGTTGGCAAAGGTACATAAAGACCATTACCAAATACATTGCTGTTCTGATTTTGCTTCCTTTCAGAACTAGCACAGCTCTTCTCTCCTGCTTGTGTACATAAGCTTCCCTAAGCTGACAACCACCTCCCTATGCTCTAGCTGCCCTGGCCGGATGGCGAGGTCACTCCCTGCTGTGTCTTAGCAGCACAAGTGCTGGTTTATCTTTTTTACTGACAGTTTAACCCTTTAGCCTTGTGAAATGCTGTTTAAAACGTTCCATCACCAATGTCCTTCTGGCATGCTCACTTAGGAATAGCAGAGCTGAAATATCAGTCACTGCTATAGAACCACCACAGCCTAAATATGAAGTGGGAGCCTGAAGCTGGCTGTAAAGTAAAGGCTCTGTGAGAGTAATGGCCTTTTCTAAGCCTAGGCTATCAACATTTGATCAGTGGGTGTCCAGCCTTCGAAACCCCTGCTGATCAAACGTTTACATGGGCAAAACAGCTTTTGGGCCAAAACAGGGACAGCTTCCCAGACAACCCTTTATGCAATAAATAGGGATACACCGTTCACAGAAAAGCCGCAGCCCCTTCATTCTGCTGAACAACAAGTCCAAAAGGTTGGACCGCCACCAATCACACACCGCTGGCCTATACTAAGGATAGACCAACAGAAGTGACCACATTCTCCTATGGGTTGTCTGTTTTCTATGAAACTGGTTCTCGTGGGCACAAACTAACACCTTCATAGCCATTTTAATTAAAAGCAAACAATATTGGATTCTTCAACCCGTGTCCTCTCCTCCGAATTGCTGGCAGCGAACAGTTAAGTCATAGTGAAATTTTCATTTAAAAACTTAGGAGATTGCGGTCTTGATCAATAGTGTTCAGCTTAATGCAACTGCAGACAGATTTTAGGACAGTACAGCCAGCAGAGGGCACCATATGAACAAGAAAAGTTGCGTTTTCAGGTCAAGATGTGTTTTGTCAGAGCATTTCAGCGTACAAGACAGTACAAGATTAAAGAGGGAGTCTATCTAGATCTACCTGTGAAATATTATAAGGGCAAGCTTGTAGCCCGAAACGCGTTGGGTGTTTTAACTTTTTTATACCCTCTGCACAGAAGATTTGTAAATAAAAGATACACGTTTTTGCAATGGCCGTGGCTGGATGTATTTTTGCAAAGAAAGTTATGGCTTTATCCTGCGACTGAGGATTACTCCCTTGCCAAACTGGCCAGAAAACGCCTTTAAGAGAAAGCTCAGGTGCATTATAGACCTATAAATGAGGTGAGCTACCTTAATCTACTTACTATGTTCTGTGAAATATAAGCTGAATTTCCAATAGACAATTGATCCGTTTGGATTTTAGAATAGGGTGCCATAGGTTAAACATGTGAAAATAGAAGATCATATACTCGCCAAGAACATGGCCGAAAAAAGCACAATTGTTATGTAGAACACATTGTACCCGGGAAGCCCAATAAAATCCCTACATCACTGGGGGAAATTAAAGGGAAACAAAATCTCACTGGGGGTACCCAACACAGAGGTATCCAAAACCAAGAGCCTATGATCCCAACCTAAAAATCCTTTTAAAGGGGGGGGGGCCCACAGCCTTTTTTCCCCCTTTTCCTGCCCAAAGGGGATTTCTTTTTTTTTGGATGCTTTTAGTGGGGCCATAATGGCTTGGGGAGGAAGCAATTCCACCTTTAAAATAGATTTTCTTTTTTGCCAATGGCTCAAATTATTTATGACTTTTTTTTTTTTTTTTTTTTTAAAAAGCCCCGACCTTTTTATTTTCCCAAAAATTTTTGATTTTTCTTGTTCCAGTAGGAGATTAGAAGCTACGACTGCCAATGTAATGCCTTGTAAGCCTTTTAGTGTTCACAATGAAAATTTCACTTTATGCATTTTGTATAGAAAATGCGAATCAGGCCCCAAAATTTCCCCACTTTTCCCCAAATTGTAGAAAACCCCACTTTTAAATAGAATCAAAAAACTAAATTTAACATAGCCCAAAAGGTGCCCTTTACATTTTAACAGCTCAGGGTAAAAACTTACCCTGACTAACCAACCCGAGTGTGCATGTTTTTTAAAAAGGGGAAACCCCCCATAAAATTTGTTACTAATTTGACAGCATGTCCCAACTTTTTAAATGATTTTTTTTTAAAATTGGGGTTGGTTTAATAAAAATTTTTTCCCTTTTAAATGTTCCCCATTACATTACTCCCCCCTGACTTCCTTTTTTTTCACCCTCTGAAGCACAGCAGTGAGAGGTTTTTGTTGATGGGCCTTTTTTTGGTCAGCTTGGCCTGGAAAGTGAAACCATTATCAGCAATAACCGGTTTTAAGTTTTAAATAAACCCCCCCCCAAAATGCAAAAGACATCCCTTTCTTAGCCTGGTATATTTTTGCTTTTGGTCTAGTATTCTATCTCTACGGAGATAACAATAGAGCAATCATGTCATTACCTACTATTACCCCAACTATGTAGAGATATGTATATGCTTCTGCTGGGGATTCCCTTTAAAAAATTTGTGAAAAACCCCGTTGGGGGGGCCAATATAAAAAACCTACCCCTTTTGGGTATAAATTTTTTAAGGAATTTCCCGTTTCCCATATGGGGTCTTTTTAGGGGGGTTTATTAAGTTTTATTAAGGTTTTTAAAACACCCTTTTTTTGGGGGTCCGCCCAAACCCGAAATTTCGCCTAAATAAATGTTTTAATGAAAATGAAACCCCAAAAATCCATTTGGTGCTTCCCCCTACTCGGAGGGCTTGTGGTTTAGCCAAAAAAGGCATGGGCCACATCGAAAATATTCTGAAAGCGGGCCCGAATCGGGGAATCCAAAATTAAGGGAGGATTTTCCGAACAAAATCTACAGTTTTTTCTGAAAAAAAGGATAAAAACTGGGAAAAAACCGCAGAAAAAGGGGAAATTTTTTAAATTTCACCTCCCCTTTGCTTTTTATTTCTGTAAGTACCTAAAGGGTTAAAAAAAAAAAAAATAAAAATTTTTTTAAATACTTGAATGGGGCTAGTATTTTGATATTTTTTCACAAACAGGGTTTTTTGGGGCCAAAATTTCTTACTTTAAAATTAAAAACACAATGTGGGAACCCAAAAAAAATCTCTGAATCAAATTGGGTAGGGGAAAAAAATTTTCAAAAAAATTATTTTTTAAAAAAAGTGGAAAATCAAAATTTAAAAAAAGAGGCTCTAAACAGGAAGGTCAAAAATGGCTTTCGGCGGGGGAAGGGATTAAGGAGACAATTTTTGGTCCCGGCCCTTGCGCAAAGATTTTTGCCCGCATATCACGTGCGAAATTTTTTTTTCGAATTTCATCCTTTCTGATCTGGAGAATTACCCCAAACCTGTTTTTGAATCGGGGGGGTCGGGGGCACCCGCCTTTTGGAAAAATTTGGAGATTTCCCAGTTTAAAACCCGACCAGTTGTTTTAAATTTCAATTGGAGAATCAGGTTTTTGGGGGGTTCCTTCTAAAGATTTGAAAGTTGGCAATCCTAACTATGCGACCTGCAACTGAGAGGTGCCCGGTCCCATCATTTTTTCCATTTTTTGTGGGAAAAACCCTTTTAAGAGGGGTTTAAATTTAAAATTAGGCCATTTCATTTGGGGTATTGGGTTTTTATGTCAAAATGAGGCATTGGTTTCCCAAAGGGGGAATGTTTGGGAAATACCCGCATGCCCTTTTTTTAACTTAAAACCCCGCAAAATTTGAAGCAATACCTGTTTTGCGGGGGAAACGTTCATTTATCTTTTTCCCCAAAGTTACAAAAACCTGTCGAATGAGTTTTTTCTTCTTAGCAGAATCCGGCCAAAAATTTTGGACCCTGGTTTTAAAAAAAATTCTTTTAAAAGCATCCCCTGTCGGCTTTCGTCAGTTTTTCCCGCTGAGGGTGTGGAGGAAAAAGGGCGATGATAATTTTAAATTTCTTCTTTTTTTTGGGTCCTTTTTTTAAAAATGAAAAAAACCCTTTGTGTTTCAGAGGATAAAAAGTTTTTAGATCTTTCCTTTTTGGGAAAGGGAAAAGGAAGGGGGGCGGTTTTTTGAAAAGGGGGGATATTTGCCGTTTTTTGGGGAAAATTCAAAAGGTAAAAAAAAAAATAAAAATCTGAAACCATGCAAATATTGTACCTGGGTTCCCGTGGGTTTTGTTCCCCCAATTAAACAGGACCCCCGTCAGTTTTTTTGACAAATTTGGAAATAAGAAAACAAGTTTGGTTAAAATGCCGTTTCACAAAATTTGTAGTTTTTACATTTTTGGGTTTTCCTTGAAGCCCCAACCATTCATTAGTTAGTGGGGTTTGGGTGGTGGGTTTTTGGGACTGATCTGCCCCAAACCACCCTAAAGGGTTTGGGGTTCCCCCCTTTTAAGTTTAAAGGAAAACTTTAAAATTTTCCCCTGAGCATTACAAAAATTCCAGGTCCTCTAAAGTGACGGGCCCCCTTTGGATTTAAAACCCCCTTAGGGCATGGTACATAGGAAGGGGGTGTAAATGTTGCGCTTTAGAAATTTTTGTAATTTTTAAAAAAAAAAATTTGGTATTTTTTTTATTTATTTTTCAGTGCCCCTTTTTTTATAGGTTTCCCCAATAAGGGTTTAAGAAAATTTTTTTTGGGGCCTTTTTTAAATTTCCCAATTCAGGGGAAAAAAAAAAAAAGCCCTCAGCCTGCACTGTAGCCGACATGGTTTTTCCAACACTCAGCAGCTCCTGAATTTAACCAGTGATCACATGCTCACCGGGGATGGAAGCAGAAAGTCACTGCTCCCTGCTAAATGATATACACCGTGTTCGTGGAGTACACAGCGATCAGGAAGACCGGGACAGTAGTGAACCATCTCTGCCTCCTCTTTTGAGAGCCTGGCTGTTTGACAGCTGACAAAATCTGCAAGATTTCTAGATTAGGGGGGTTTTCACACGGGGTGTTTTTGATGCGTTTTTTGATCGCTTTTTGCTACTTTTTGGATGTGTTTTTGTGCAGCAATATACAGCATTAATTGCTTTGCCTTCCTGCACAAAAAACGCTGCAAATATCGTGTCAAAAAACGCACCGTGTGAAAGCACCCTAATAGCAATCACAGCTCTGTTTTTCAGATGAAGAGCTGCAAACTTCCCACATAGAGTTAAACAAGTGCCGGGCTGCGCACAGCTGCCACTTGATTTTTATTGTAAAAATCATATGTAATAAGCGCTATGTTCCTAGAACGACAACCAGGATATTAAACGTGTAACTATATTTATACAGGGAATTTGGATTTCTACCAGAAAAATTGAGCTCCGATTGCTGAATGGAATACATTAAGCATGTAATCAGTGTTGTATTTTAAAAACCTAAAAACATTAAGGTCAAAAAAGGTGAAGATTGCATTTACGTAGAAGTGCAGAATCGGCGTCAAACAAAACAGATGGTTAAACCGTGCACCGATGCCGCATCATACCAGAGGCAACAGTGGGGTCGGTACAAGCTTCAGAGACACTGGAGCTTGTTAAAAAGTGGATCCATTGACTGACATTGTAATGACCTTTTTCATATTCTACACAAATTAGGGGAAAAAAAAAATCTTCAGGCCAGTTAGAATTTTTTACAAACCGTAACAATGCATAGTATATAAGGGTTCATCACAACATAGACATGGCTATCATCACTAGGACAAGGCTGCTTTATGGTCAACTATGAACTTAGAAAAAAAACACTAAAAAGCTGGTCTATAAAGATATACAGTAATCACTGTTGGCAAGCTGGGTCCTTCCCCCATCCCTCCTTCATGCTTTTACACACACAAAAATGTGCTGGTTTGTACTGAGTGAATATTCATAAGGGACATATCCAGTACAATTTTTATTTTGCTATACTCTACCTAAAAACTTTGAGCCTCGATTATATAGATTAATTCATTATACATATTGCCTCCGTGAGATTTGACAGGCCTGGATTCCATCCAGCTTCTAATTTGTTTGATTAGGACTTAATTGTACATTTGCTTAGAATTGCGGAAACGTGTATAAAATGCATAAGAGACATGAGTGGAATAAAAAGGAAGAATAAACTGCATGGAACACCAGAGTCTAAAAATAAATCCACTCCACATTTCAACATGGTACGCCTGCTTTTAGCTGTGTGCACATTAATGCTCCGGCCACTGGGAACTGGAAGCTGCATTAAACATACAAATTTGATAGAGATTAGAGGATAATTTGTTTGGTGTTTTTAAAGGTACCAAGAAACAAGCCAATAAGTGCAGAGAGACCTATGTACTCCCTTATGTGGTGCCGGAAGCATCCTGATGACTTTGGGCAGATTGCCAAAAATGATCCATTAGAGTCAAAAGCAATGGTTACTACGGCAAATGGTATTGAACACCTTCTGTAAAGATAACCTGAATCATTTGAACAAACGTTAAAGGGGTTGTCTCACTACAGGGATTGCTTTTTATGTTAAGGATCTTGCAAAAACAAGTCACTTTGCAATATGTGTCAATTAACAGTGTCCTCCCTATACCTAGATATCCCCTCTTGTATGGGCTGCATCAGCTCCTCAGGTCGCTATAGCTACAGACCTGTTTAATCTCTCATGATAGGCTGCCAACACTGGTTGCTATAACTACAAACCTGGCTTCTACTACAGCCTAGAAGAAGCCAGTACACACCCCTGAATTCAAAATGAAGCCAAGAAAATAGGACGAATCAATGTATAGAGACAACCCCTTTAAACTGGGCCTGAAAATCAGACCCCCAAAAGGTCTGGTAAAGGTCATCCCCATTTGTATCCTTTACTTTACACTTCCTGATGGGATTTACAAACTACCTTTTAGACCTAATTATTCTAGGTCCTGTGTATAATGATACACAAATGATGCAATTATAAGCTGACATATTACAGCTCCTGCAATGATCATTTACCACTGCAATAGTACTACAATATGTGGTATCAAAACACATAGGGCCAAGGAAGTGTGGGCAAACAAAAATGGTTGGCACAAGCTCTGTGCACAGCAGTCAGCATAAATTTCCTTCAAAGCTAGAATTCCTTAAAATGGATTAACCAGTTTCTGACCAGGCTTGTTTTCTTAAAGGGGTTTTGCCATAAGGCGAGTTCCTTACCTCTTATCGGCTCAGGAGAGAAGATAAACAAAACCTGCTGAGTCACGGGGGCGAGGGATGGGGAGTGAGCAGAGAGCGAGGAAGCAGGGAGCGTCTGCAAAGTTTACTCAAATAACTACATGACAACCAGTGAATTCTCTATAGAGCAGACAGCCTCATACACTGCACTTTTCTCCCCAGCCCCTTGTAAGCTCCTTCACGTTCCCTGTCATCAGATAAGAAGTGCAAACACAAAAGCACAGCCAGATCAGCTCCTGTCAGTGTCTAATATAAACTGTCAGGAAAGTAACGGGGAATGAGCAATGCTGTCGCTCTCAGAGGCTTCACTTTTTGTAATCACATATTTAGAAAAGTGATTAAATACCCATTTTGGAGGATCACACGTCAACATTACATCGTGGCAAAACCCCTTTAAGTACATGAGGATCTAAAAACTAATGCTTTTTTGTGCTTGGTTATTCTATTCCTCCATTTTTTCATGATACGTTGGGCTTCATTTTTATTTAAGACACACACAGGAAATATAATGCCGGGTTTTTCCATTTGAAAACGTTGGTTTAAAACAGCAAAAGTGCAGCTAAAACATGCTTTGTAGAGTGTCACATTAAATCACACACACTAGTGGGGCAGGACTTAAAGGGGTTTTACCACCATACACCTTGATGGTATATTGTTATGACCCGCACCTATCTCGGGAACGGGCCCCCCGACTGTTACAAAGCAGACTGGACTACGGGCTGCGCTTCTGCATGGCTCTCCATCCTGTTCTATGGGAGTTTTGAGTACAGCTGAGTGGTGCGTTCAACTTTGCGCCGAACTCCCTTAGAATAGAATGGAAAGCCGTGCACAAGCGCAGCTGGGTCTCCAGTCCTAAGATTTTGATGGCAAAGCCTAATGATCTACTGTCAAGGTCTGTGGTGGCAAAACCCCTTTAAAGTTGCAATTTGGGCAGTTGGGAAATTTTATTTTATTTTTGGTGTTTAAAATTTTATTTTAAATTGTGTTCCTCTTTAAATAGGTCAGAAAAAACCCAACCTCAGGGGAGCATTTTAAACAGCTTTTTTTTCTTTGTTGATTTCCCCTATGACTACGGTTGATGCACGACTGCTGGCACCTGGAAGCAAAAAGCCAGAAAGCTTCCTGCCCGTTTAATAATTACAGCGCTCATCAAGCGCTACATGTACACAATGATTGAGAAAGCCGGGTCAGTAATAATTGGTTCCTGCCTTACTAGTGGGGAGCCTGGCTAATGCCGACTCTGCACAGGTATTTTAAATTGGCTGTGCAATGTTAGGGCTTTTTCACACAACGTTTTTGTGATCCGTTTTACGGATCCGCAAAACGGATCTGACAATTGTCAGTGTGATTAACATTGCGTTCAATGGCAAAAGCCCATTCTCACGGGAGATCGGCGATGCGCTTTTGAGAGTTCTCCTGCGCTGCGCTTTTCGCACCCGCTTTAAGAATTGACATATGGGCTTTCACTTGCGTAAACCGCAATAAGAATTGACATGAGATAATGGAGTCTGCTTTTGGCACCTGTCCAAAAGCGCTCCACACTCTGGATATGTAGATTAAAACGCATCCGAAAAGCGCAACTCGAAAAGCACACAATACGGATCCAAATAAAGTATCAACTGTTGCGTTTTTCGGATCCGCTTTTCACGCCTCAAAAACTGATCCGTAAAAAGGATCAAATAAGTCGTGTGAACAAGCCCTTAACCACAGCCCTGATGTTTAAAGTCTCTGGAAGGTTGTCAACTAGTTAACAGGAGAGATCCATTTGATTTTACTACCTGGACAGACCAAACCTGTAAAATACAAAGGCCTATTCCTGGTCAAGCTTGCTGGGACAATTAACGGACACGATAGAGGATTATAGCGCCTAACACTACAAGTGTATAGGCCACAGACAGCTCACATTATTACCTTGGAGGCAGGAGTTTTGCTGCCACTGAAGTATAGCCTGGCATATTCCCGTACATAAGCAGGTGCCTAAAAGCAAAGCAGAACAGCATTTAATACATGTTCAGCACAGGTGGCAAAAAAACATTCCATTATAACCCATTCTCATTTGTGCAAATATACAATTAGGCTCCATTAGGTAAAGCCATTTGCAAAGAGTGCAAAGGCAGTTGTAACACCAAAAGAAAAAAAATGTATGTGTGGTTGTATGATACAGTGTCTTCAATGAGCGAGTTTGGATCACACTTTTCTACTGTAGACAAAGAAAGCCAAGCTGCACCCTGTACTGTGCTCCTTCCACAGGCCACAATAAAACAAAGAAGGGACAGCATTCACTTAGCCACCAAATTTCCAAGACAACCGGGCACATGTATGAAAATTGTCTCAGACTAAACAGTAAGACTCATTCAGTTAATGTACCATTCGTCAACGTATGAAAGTCTCACAGCACTTGATAAATGTGTCCCGTTTAGAGACAAATCTATGCGGCAATAAATTGTCAGGCAAATCTCGTCTCCGTCTCACCACTTTGATGATAGCATAGATTAGTGCACCATTTTTTGCCACACATTCTGTCAAGCATCTTTCATAAATGTGTTTCATCTTTGGAATGTGGCGCGACTCCCCCTAATAATTTTACAGAAAAAACATACAAAAATGGGACATTACTTACTCAAAAAAAACCACTCCAATTCTTTGGGGCTTGTGAACAGCTCAATGGCTGAACAAACATGAACCCAATAGCTAGCAACTTTGCCATTTATGCTGACTGGGAAAAAGATCACATGTGCAGCTAATTGCTAGAACAAGATGAAAAACTGCACACCAACTTTAACACCTATTCACACCAGCATGCAGAAAAGCCGCAGTATAATGCATGGGGAGATTGCACAGATGCAAAGTAACCAATAGAACAATCACTCATACAACCTCAGGGCATGAGGGAGGTGGTTGCCGGTACTACAATTGCATATAATAAGGCGATACAAAAGTGTGCCATAAATATAAATACGTGTGGTACACAATGCTGGCTTACAACCTATTAGTGACACCTATACTATTAGAAAATGCTGGGCAGCCCGCCTGGTCTAAGTGTCCAACACAACACTGGCACACTCTGCTCCCCAGCACTGTTGGGCAAATAAAAAAGGGCATACTGGAAAAATACTGGGCATGCTGGTGTGAATAGGTGTTAAAGTTGGTGTGCAGTTTTTCATCTTGCTCTAGCAATTAGCTGCACATGTGATCTTTTTCCCAGTCAGCATACATGGCAAAGTTGCTAGCTACTGGGCATGTTTGTTCAGCCATTGAGCTGTTCACAAGCCACAAAGAATTGGAGTGGTCCCCCTAATAATTGGCACAGACAAGTTTCAAAGATGTCGAGTGGTGCGACGGTTTTTGGCACAACTCTTTTATACATGTCAGACATGGCCAACATCACTTTCTTTGTTGGATACTACGCTGGAAAAAACTGGCAGAGCTCATTTCATACATCTAGCCCAATATCTAAACCAACACTGACATATTACCATCCCTCCAAACCAAAAATAAGGCTCTTCCTACCCCCGTTTCCCCAAAAATAAGAGACAGTGCCTTATATTAATTTTTGCTCCTAAAGACGAGCTAAGACTTATTTTTAGGGGATGTTTTTTTTCTATGAACAATAATTCATTTGTTGTTGAACAAAACATCCACATGTATTAATATATTGTAGTGATTTCATCACAAACATCAGCATAAGCAGCCAAACTCTGAATTGCATAAAAAAATGCACTAGGTCTTATTTTTGGGGAAACAAGGTATGTAGGAGACATTTTGATCATATGGATATAGAGAGGAGTGATCAGCTTATCTTAACTTATTTGCGTGATGCTACTAAAAGACAATTAAAAGGATCTCTTCTTTTTTCTTCCTGAAAATGTACACAAAAACATACAACTGGATTTCACCATTTAATCCATGCTGTGTCCAACAGATAGGTCAGATATCACAGGCGCCCTTCAGAGCAATATACCCAAGAGTTCTTTTTAGCTGCAAGCCTTCCTGCAGCACTAAACGAGTGTGCTTGGCTATAATCAGAACACCCATTGAAACAAATGAGGGGAAAACAGCCACCCTCCTTATTCTCTAAGGCTATGTTCACATGGCAATAAATGCAGGAAGTATTTCGGCCGCAATTACGCCATGTGCTTGGGAGCGGAGTGGGTGGACTGGCAGCCCGCTGGCACTATAGACAGTGATTATTCTCAGCGCGTATGCGCCGTGAATAATTGACGTCACTTCTCTCCCCGCTCGGCGTATTGTCCAAGCGGGGAGAGGAGACATAATCCATAGTTCTCTATGAGAGCTGTGGATTACCGTGATGACTGGGACGTATCTCACCCCGTACTTAGCGCAGTACGATGCGAAATACGTCCCATTTTAAGCCGTGTGAACATAGCCTAAGGCAGTCAGCTTGTAGCACCACTTTAATGTGCATCAAATCGTGAAACTCCTTTTAAAGTTTTCTATGCCTGGTCAAAAGTTATGCCAGTTATTTTTTTTGCTTGTGGTTAGTAAAGGCACATTTGCATAACTAATAATAGAAATATAAAAGAATAAAAATCTGCAGCGGTTTTGCTGAAAATCTTCATCCAAATACATGCACTAATTGATGTGGATCATGTGGCAAATTCTTTAAGTATTTTTCTTTTTCTTCTTTAAAGTGATCTATTGCTATATTTAGGTCAACCCTTGCTGACTATTCACTCGCCAGTTTTGATGCTGTTAAGAATGGCAATACCAGTGTGGTTTACTAACCCACATTGGGACTTCTGATGGGTGGAAAATTCATGAAATAGGGCAACTCCTACAAAGGAGATCCAGAAGCAGATTAATTTACAGGGCGGGTGAAAAGTCCCAGGACATCCTTTTATTTCAGAAGCGAAAGGTAAAAAATTACATATCCAAATACCCCAGCAAGTAACGGGTGAAGGGCCCATCTTTTTGGTTATGCCTGGAACATGGCTGTTGTCTTGCAACTCACCCTATTGGATCAAGAGCAAGTTTTTCCAACAACAAAAACCAGAATTAACTCCAAAATCCATTGCCGCAAACTTTGGTCTTCTTCGATATGGTACACGACCACCTTCCAATTAGAACAACTTGTCCTTGATCCAAAATGGCAGCTATGTTCTGCACACAGCCGAAAGTATAGGCTCATCAGTTATCGGAGTATTCAGATATGTAACTTTCCTTTTTGTTTCTGAAATAAAAGGGTGTCCTAAGACTTTTGACTCGCCCTGTATTACTATGGTGTTATTACTTTATTTGTATATTTAGATCATGGCTTTGTAATGAGTATACCAACACTTTGGATATATTTAGAGGTTACTGATCATACACAGATTTTTTGGTATATTCTTACATCTGCATATGGACGGATGGTCTGCAGTTATTTTGTAGAAATGTATATAGGCTTTAATTGGTGCAAATTTTGGGTGAGAATTTACAGCAAAATACTAGGTTTTGATAAGCTGCAGATAGTATAAACTCATGTGAACATACCTTCAATGGCAATATTCTACTCAACATTCTCAGGCTAGGTTCACACGGCTTAATTGCGGAACGTAATTACGCCCCGCAATTACGCCGTGTGGCCGGGGGCGGGAGCAGAGGGCCGGCACCTCGCCGGCCCATAGACTTGCATTACCGGCGGCACGTATACGCCGCTGGTAATTCACATGTCAATTATCTCCCCCCGCGGCGGATTCGCCAAACAGGGAGAGGAGACGTAATCCATAGTTCTCTATGAGAACTATGGATTACCGTAAGGAATGGGCCGTTTTCAGTCCGTGATTTGCGCACTCCGGCGCGTAATTACGGACTGAAATATGTCCAGTTTTAAGCCGTGTGAACATAGCCTAAGATGTCCAACTACAATGATTGCTTTTTATGTTAAAGATCTTGGAAAAACAAGTCTCTTTGCAAAATGTGTCCATTAACAGTGTCCTACCTATCTCTAGATAACCCCTCTTGCATGGGCTGCATCAGCTCCTCAGGTCGCTATATCTACAGACCTGGCTTCTACTGCAGCCTAGTAGAAGCCAGTAAACACGCCCCTGAATTCAAAGTGAATCCAAGAAAACAGGACTGAGGTGAGATGAATCAATGTAGTGAGACAACCCCTTTAAAAGGGCTGCCCCAGCTCGCACAATGATGGCATATCGAGGGACTATCCCATCACTGTGTCACGTGTGACTAATGGTCACTGCAAGCATGTGTGGTTTCATCTGCATGTGGCTGCAGAACGGAGTAAACCCAGCCTAACATCTGCTATTAAGTCCTGGGTCATCCCTCCCCAAAGGGTGAGCACATACCCCGTTTCCCCAAAAATAAGACAGTGCCTTATATTAATTTTTGCTCCTAAAGACGAGCTAAGACTTATTTTTAAGGGATGTTTTTTTTTCTATGAACAATAATTCCCATTTATTGTTGAACAAAACATCAACATGTATTAATATACTGTAGTGATCTCATCACAAACATCAGCATAAGCAGCCAAACTCTGAATTTCATAACTAAAAATGCACTGTGTCTTATTTTCGGGAAAACAGGGTATGTAGGAAAACAACCAGTTTAAAAGTAGAAAAATAAATTTTTATCCAAAAGGTTTCCATAACCTTAAAGGCCTGTGACCGTTTTAGTAAAAACGGTTGTTCCCTGTGAAATTATTATTATATATAAGATCTTTGAAGAGTCTCAAAGAAAAGTACATTTCAGGCTCATTGTTAATGACTTCTCCTCCTCCCCCCTTTTCATTTGTATTTATCCACACCGTTTATCCTGTTCTCCCTTATGATTTCTCTCCTATATGCTATGTGAACATGTGCTGCAATGATTGTTTTTTTCCATGCAGCTTAACTGCACAATATGATTTCCCACATGTTTACCTAGTCTCTCCATTAGATTAAACTGGCTACTTTGTATCCAACTCTCTAATTGGGAAGTGAATAGCCATAGTTATTCATTTCCCACTTCTCGTGCCATAACAGATCATCCGTTTTAACCTTTTATTGCATGCACCAAGTTGTTCCTTGCTTTTAAAATGGATATAAAATAAATGAAAATTGCTTTAAAGGGGTGTTATCGTTTCATTAAATGGTCTTCAGAATAAGGGGACAGTGAAAACAAGCAACTTTGCAATTGGATGTCATTAGCAAAGCTGCCTTGTTCTCACAGTATCCCTTATCTTGTGTTTTTATTTACACTGATATCCAGTGTGGGTCTAATCCCTCCTCCTTGCATTTCACTAGCTGAGAGCTCATTTACATTCTGTACAGCCCCTGGGTCGATTCACGGGCTGTACAGAATGACTCAGAGTTAGGGGCCGTAGCATTTTTCTGTCTCCACACCTAGCAGAAACAGACTGCAGCAGATTGTACAATGAGAAAACATGACAGTTTTGACCCTGTGCCTAACTCTCCTGCATACACGCAGATCTGTGTTGTTCTTAGAAAGCTGTAACACATCTCCAGCTGTGAGAGGAGATCAGTGCTCAGATTAGATTGAATGCAGCCTGTGGTATGTATACAGCTCTTATAAAATAAGACTGATAGGGAGAGACACAGTGATATGTGGACTCAGAGGGGAGAGGGGGGGGAGCGGGGGGGGGGGGGGGGGGGAGTCCTCAGGCCAGCAGTGAAGGGGGGGATGATGTCATCCAGCTGGGAGGGGAAGAAACGCCCCTGCATTCACAGAGTTGAGAAGCTCAGAGCAGTGTGAATGAGCCGAAGTAAGGAAGCGATACATCCCCTTTAACTAACTGAATGCTAGATGCCATCCTCATGTGCAAGTCATACAATACCTCTACCCAAAAGGGATGTCCACCATAGACATTTTTCCTATCCACAGATTATGGGGCAGATTTATCAAAGCAGTTGCGCCAGAATTCTGGCTAGATTTGCGCCAGAAACCAGCTTTTCGCCACTTTTACTATGTGTTTTAGACAGTTTCAGACACTTCTGCGCCTCGTCCGACGAAAGGGACGTGGCCTCGTAAAATGGGGCGTGGTTTCGCGGGGGAAATGGGCGCGGCTTAAGTGAATCTGCGCCCAGATTTTGTCGGCTTTTCTGGTGTGAAAGTAAGACAATTTAATTGTGGTACTGACTTATACTAGACAGTTCTAACCTGCACCAGATTTATCAACACTATGATAAATGTGGTGCATTATAAAACTGTCTAGTCTAAGTTTGCACTGTCTAAAAGTAAGACACTTGATAAATCAGCCCCTATAGGTTTAAATGCTGGGGGTCTCATGCTTGCATCCCCCACTGATTGCTAAAATGACCCTTCCACCTCCCAGTCTCCCTCCCTATGCTCATGTCACCTGTGCATAGGTTATAAACATTTATGGTGGGACAATAATAATAATCTTTATTTATGTAGCACCAACATATTTCACAGCACTTTACAATTTAGAGGTTGTAAGTAGTATTGAGCGATTATCATCGACAAAGTTGAAATCGGCACGGTATTTACGCTGATCGGATTTTTTAGATCACGCGATAATTTAGGTTAAAATCTGTGCATGATCTATTAATATCGCGCCATTTTCGGCGCTTCCTGTCATTTTGGCGGCCAGCAAATCAGCTTACAGAATAGAGCATGGTGAGATGTGTGTGCAACGTCACGACTGGGATGTATATGGTTGCGATTGGCTGGAAAAATCCCATGACCTCATTTTACATAGAACAACCCTTCCTGTTCATGATCAGTGTGTGTCAGTATCTCAAAGCAGTAGGACGTGCGCTCTGCCTCTGTGCAAACAGCTCAGCGAAATTATTCTATTTGTTCACAGAGACAGCTCTACTTTTAGCTGTGATCCTTAGAACTTAGGTAGATCAGAGATTTGCAGATTTTAGGTAGTTAGGCAGGGAATTTTAAAGGAGCATCTACTGCTGTAAAGTTATGGGGGAGAGTGGGGGGGGGGGGGTTTGGGGTGGCCCGCGGGCGAACACAGACAAGCTCTTTAAAGAATACTGGATATTGTGCACCCAGACTTAGTGTAGACATTGCATTGCAAAAGATTTATTAACAGTTTTCTGTTGAAATATAACTTGGATGTTGGGCAGCCTGAACTTATATTAGGATACAGATCTTTTCTAGTAACTGCAGGTCTATTTGTTAGGTGCAAAACTCCACTTTTATTATCAGTATACATTTCAGATAGGTGTTTTTTTCACTTTTGCCCAGTCCAGATTTGTTGATAGAGGCACCTTGCACTTAAATTTCAATACAGCAATTTTGTTTTGATTTGAGAATAGCTGTGATTTGCCGTCTTTTAACAAGAGACGTTCCGAAAAACTCTTCCATACCCTATAAAATTTTATCTTTCTGAACATGGAGCGAAATGCAGGTGGTAAGCGAGCAAAGAGGGGGTAGGACATGGCGGTAGAGGTACGAGAGAAGGTGCTCCTTCCAGTGCTGGCGACAACACGCATGCCAGAGGATCGTCAGTTGCAGGACCGTCAGGCCTGTCATCGCTGGATCAGGGCCCTGTGAATCTCCGTAACGAACAGTGTTGCCAATCTGTTCTTCAGTGGTTAATGCAACCTGCATCTAGCAGTCTTACCTCCTCATCCTCCCAGTCACGGCCACAAATGTCGTCATCAGCATCCGTCCAACATGAAGCGAAGGCAGCCCAAATGTCAACTCGTGTACTCACCACTGTGGATAATCCATTTTCTGAAGACCTCTGAGGATGAAAATGCGGTTGGGGTCAGAAGGCATGTCAAGAGGCCAAAGAGGATGATTTTCTCTGCTCTGACGCCCAGTTACTGATGCCATCAGAGGAGGAGAAGGAAGCCGGTCAATCGGCAAAAATCCCAGGCGTTCGGCAATGTCTTGCAGTCCTCTTCCTTGTAGCCCGCAGTTCCTGGATGCAGAATGTCAGGACGACGAAGTCACCTGTGTTGATGATGATGATGACATTGCGGATCCAACGTGGTCTTTTCAGCAGAATTTGCTTGCGAGCGCTTCATCACTGGACGAGGAGGAAGACGATGGGGTAGTGTCAGTACGGGTCCCGCCTCAAAAAGGGAGAGGGCGGTCGCAGAAGTCCGCTGATATGATTCCGCCAGCCACGGTCAGCGGAAACCCCGCTCCTCGCCGTCAAAAAGGTCCAGGACCTCTCAAGCCTGGGCCTTCTTTGAGCAAGCCTCTGATTCACCCAGCGATGTCATATGCCGCCTTTGCCGTAAACGCATAAGTAGAGGCAAGAATCTTAGGTGTTTAACCACCACCAACATGTCTAGTCACATGCAGTGAATGCATGAGTTGAAATGGAGGCAACACTTGGCCAAAAAAGGCCAGACCAACGCCGGGCCTCCAACCACTGTCACACCCTCTGTCTCCGCCTCCTCCTCCGCCACCTCCAAGCGTTCCTCAGCTGCCCATGTCTCTCGGAGTCATGATCAGGGATCAGCCTCCGCCGTCACCCGAGTACCACCAGAGACCCATCCTACCCCTTCTCCTTCCGCCAGTTTGACGACCTGCACGCCGTACAGCGGCCGTCCCAGCCAGCCTTCTGTCTTCCAGGTTTGGGAGCAGAAGAAACACTTTAACCCAAACCATGCCAAAGCAAAAACGCCTGAATGTCAGCATTGCCAGGCTTTTGGCCTTGGAAATGTTGCCTTTCCGTCTGGTGGACACAGATGGATTCCGCTACGTCATGGCCCTTGCCTGCCCCAATACCAGATGCCGAGCAGGCATTTCTTTGCCTGAAAAGCCATCCCTGCCCTAGCCAGCCACGTGTTTCCTAAAATTTCAAGCGCGTTGTCTGCATCTGTGGCCGGAAAAGTCCATCTCACCACCGACACATGGACTAGTAAGCACGGCCAAGGCCGCTATATCTGTGACAGCTCACTGGGTGGATGTCTCTGGTTGTGATGGTGGCTCTCAGGCTCGGCGCACACTCTTCAAAACCGCAGGGATGGTGCAGGGCTCTTTCCCCCCAAGGTCCTCTGTTGGCATTACATGCCCACAGAAACCAGGCCGTGTTGAAATTAATCTGTCTTGGAGACCGTCCACACACAGGTCAGGAGCTGTGGACGGCTCTCCGCAACGAGACCAAGCGCTGGCTGGGTGACAAGAACCTTGTGCCAGGCAAGGTGGTGTGCGATAACGGGCAAAATCTGCTGACCGCCCTTAAGATCGGTAGGCTGGAGTACATCCCTTGCCTGGCACATGTCATGAACCTTGTCGTCCAGAAATTTCTCAAGTGCTACCCGGGTCTGGACTGCCTGCTGAGGAAGGCTCGAGGTCTGAGTTCGCACTTCCGCCGTTCGCATCCTGCTTCGTCCCGCCTGGCTGCGTTGCAGCGTCAGCTCGGCCTCCCCGTCAACCGTCTCATTGTTGATGTGGCAACACGCTGGAATTCCACCCTCCACATGCTCCAGCGATTGTGGCAGCAGCGCAATGCCATTACGCAGTACGAAGTGACACATGGCCTGACAGGCAGCGGTGCAGACCTCGGGGTGTTGAGCCACCGAGAGTGGAGGCAGGTGAAAGAGCTCTGCACCATCCTTGCCAGTTTTGAAGAAGAAAAGTCACTGCAGCCAAAGACAAATTCCTATTCTAAAATATAACTTTTAATACATCATTTAAAACTAAATACCCCACTATCTACCTTACAGCTACTATCTCTAACTAATACCTAACCTACCCCTAAGTAAGATCAGGTAATCGTCCCGAAAAGAACGTCCCGATCACCGATGACTGACCCTAGTGACTATCCCACCTCAATAGATAGATATATATAGATAATATAATCACATAAAGCGCGGGATATATGCCCTCCTAAGGACGACAAACAACCAACTAAGGGTCAATAATACTAGGTGAGTAACTGGCGGATAACACTAAGGAAAAGCTACAACGATATGGACTCCTATAGTAAAGACAGCACTTATCCACTCTCTTACTAGATAACACATAGTGAGGGTCGAGTGCTGAACTCCATATGAGACCATTCCCTAGAAAAAATGTCCACCATAAATAACTGTACACCCAATATAACTCATAGGTATGCTTCCCCTTCTTAAGCCCCGACGCGTTTCCCCCTCAGTAATGACACAAGGGTTCATCAGGGGGACAGAATAAGATGTCCTGCTCGGTGATAGATAACCAGATAGCTGCAGGCAATGAACTGCATGCACGCTTACCTTTCTTGAGAGAATTTGTAGTTACTCTCCTCTCCTATTTGAGAGATACGGCTGATCTCCTTAATAAATTGGAGGGCGTCAGTGTGGATAATGATGTTTATCTAGCCTCAGTGGATGTTGAGGCCCTATACAGCAGTATTCCCCACTATTGGGGCCTCCATGCTGCTGAGTATTTTTTTTGGGGATGAGGGGGGGGCAATTTGAGAGACAAAATTTAGACTTGTCCTCGATTTGCTTGAATTCACACTGACGCATAATTATTTTCTCTTCGGGCCCAGGGTCTACCACCAGCTCAGGGGTATGGCTATGGGGAGCCCTTGTGCTCCCACGTATGCCAATTTATTCCTGGGCTGGTGGTAGACCCTGGGCCCGAAGAGAGGGAATGGAGGGCCATACCGACAATATCATATTTTGGGGCAGGTACATCGACGACGTCTTCGTGTTGTGGCAGGGCACGGAGGCGTCGTTTAAGGATTTCATCGATGTCCTGAACATAAATGAGGTCGGTTTACGCTTCACATTTGAGTTTCATACATCAGAGATTGCGTTTTTGGACTTAAAAATATTTAAAGACAATCTAGGTTTCTTACAGACTCTGACTCACCGGAAGGAGACAGCCACAAATAGTCTCCTAAGGTGGGAGTCACATCACCCGGTCAATTTAAAGAAAGGGATACCTAAGGGACAGTACCTTAGGGTACGAAGGAACTGCTCCAGAATTGAGGACTATTACAAACAAGCGAATGACCTACGTGATAGGTTTCTTGAGAGAGGTTACCCTCATCCTCTCTCACACCAGCCTTTAAAAATGCATTGTTGAGGGACAGAAACACTCTTTTGACTTCAAGAGAGAGGAAGAAAGAGGAAACACAGTTCAGAGTGATAGGGACCTATGATGACAGGAACAATGATGTAGTGCGTATTCTACGTAAGCACTGGGGGATCCTCAAATTAGACAAGGATTTATCAGAGTGTCTCTCATGCAAGCCCCTTATTACTTATAGATGGGGAAGATCCCTAAGGGACAGACTCATTTGAAGTCATTATGTAGCCCCCATGAAGGAGAAATCTTGGCTGGAAAGGAAGCCGTTAGGCATGTTTAGGTGTGGAGGCTGTGTCTATTGTAGACACATATGCCAAACAAAAGAATTTCCCGAGTAATGGGGACAATATGATATATTCAATTCGAGAATTTTAGATGGTCGTACCCAAGGGGTTGTATATTTGGAAATTGTGTCTGTGGGAAACAAAGGTGGGCAAGACAAAAGAACAAGTGAAGGTGCGTTGGCGAACATCGGGGGGGACATGGGATAGGCGGGGACACCCCCACTGTCCGACTATATAGCAAGAGCATGGGGGGGATTTTTGGGGCCCTGAGTTTTATGTATTAAAAAAGGTTATTGACATCGAGAAAGGAGAAAAGACAAAAGATTACTCTGAAAAGGAAAAAGAGTGGACAAAAAGGACTTCGATTTCAACCCCAGGGGCCTTTAAGGGATTATGGGTTTTAAAAGTGGGGAAATTTTGGTTCAGTTTTTGGGAAATATTGGGGTAAAGTGGGGAGGTGTTTTTTTTCGGGGGTTTGTTTTTTTTAATTTTTTCCTTTAGGCTGGGGTTTTAAAAGTGGGCCCTTATTTTGTTGTTTGTTGTTTGTTTTATTTTTTTTCTTTTTGTTTATATGCCTAAAGTGTTCCTTTTTTTCCACTTGAGAAAATTGTTGTCTCCGGGGCATTCAAAGGGTGAAATTTTTTTTAACTTATAAAATGGCATGGATGCGGGGGATAGTTTGGGTAATGTAAAAAATTTTCTAGTGGGGTGTGGTTTTTTTGGGGGGGGAAAGGTTGGATTTTCCTCCAGGAAATTGCGTTTTCCCTGTAAACTGTTAGCACCACAAAAAAGGTATTGGGAGGGGGGTTTGCAGGTACCCAAGGGGGGTCCGGGCGTACCCCGGTATGCGCTGTTTGGCAGGTATCCCGGTTGCTATGGTTTGTGCCGGGGGGTCATGTGACCACCCCGTTACTTCCGGACATGCGCTGTAGCTAGTTACGCCCCCGGAATGTGGGGCAAGGCTATGTTACGGGTTGCATGCAAAAAAGTTTGGGCAGGTTTTTCCATTCCCCCGGCAGGCGGTTGAGTGGGGAACCCATTGGGGGCAACACGCCCGGTTTAAAAGCTAAGGTATAAAAGGTAAGCGTGCAGGCGGGCCTGCACTTCGGGGTTTTATCTATCATGGCGGACTCTCTTTTCTGCCCCCCTAAATAAAACCTCGTGTTTTTACTGAGGGGAAAAAAGCGTCGGGGCTTAAAAAAGGGGGGAATCATGGAATAAAGGGTTGAAATCTTCCTGAACATGTTTTCCTAGATACCTTTGGGTTTATATTGGGTGTACAGTTATTTATGGTGGACATTTTTTTTTCTAGGGACCTTCCCCTCATCATTTGTAATTTCCCAAATTTTTCTCCCCCCCGGACTCTTCGGCTCCTCACGGGCCTTCTCCTCTGCTCCTCCCCCCCATCGCTTACACAAACCGTTCTAAAGATTCCCGGCTTCCCCACACTCTGGAACTATGCCCCAAACCCGACTTCCCCTCTCACCAACTTAAAAGTAACCTAAAACCTTTTTTGGGCGGGCCTATAAACCCTTCCTAAACTTGTACTACTTTTTCCTCAAAATTGTTCCCCTCACTCCTGTCTCTTTCCCCCCCCTTTGGTTTTGAAACCCTCGGGGGGGGCCCCCCTTTTTGTCGGGGCCCAATTGTATTATCCTTACCCAGTACTCGTTTATTTGAAAGTTTTAAATGAATTTTTTCAGGTGGTCAATGGGGTTTAAAATAAATATTTTATTAAAAAATAAAAGTGCTGTCTTTATTTTAAGAGTCTATTGTTGTGCTTTTCCTTGTGTTACGCCTTACTCACCTAGTATTTTACCCTTAGTTGGTTGTTTGTCCTCCTTGGGAGGGTATTTCCTGCCTTTATGTGTTTATATTATTATTTATTATCTTTGGGGTGGGATAGCCCATAGGGTCGTCACGGTGATCGGGACGATTACCTGATCTTATTAGGGGTAGGTTAGGTTTAGTTGAGATAGTAGCTGTAGGTAGATAGTGGGTATTTAGTTTTAAATGAGTATTAAAAGTTATTTTTAAAATGAATTGTCTTTGGCTGCAGTACTTTACTTTTCACAAATTCCCCCTTTCCCTTTTAAATTTTTCTTGATTTTCATTTTTGAAAAAGCCACCAAAATGGTCAGTGCGGACGTGCCCTTGTCAGCAGAGGATTGTGGTGATTTTGGGTTTGGAACGATGGTTGGACACTCTGAACATCAGGCCCCGCCGCGACGGGGAGGAGCGGACACGGGCCCTTCTCCGTCGAACCCAAAAGGCCCCAGTTTCTCAATTTTATCGGTCTTATTAAGCAGGGTTGGGGGTTCCAGGGGCTAGTCAAGGGGGGCGCCTCGCTCTCAGGGTGCATATTGAGGCAAGTCGGGCTGTGTTGAAGCTGTCCCGGAAAGGGAGGAGGAGGAGGTATTCCTAGACACCGACGTTCCCACGTCCCTGCCTTGGAAAGAGGTTGCGGAATTTGAGGGGGGAGGGGGGAAGATCGTTTTGCTAGGCCCCTCGACCCAGGGTTTGGAAAAATCAAGGCCCCATTCTCACATGAGTGCTTGGGTGCCCCATTCCCCAATGATCCTCGCTTTAAAGGGCCATCAAAATGAACAACTTTTTGGGGGCCCCAACCCTCCTGGATCCCCGGTACAAAACAAAACTCAACTTTTTTCCCACCCCCCAAAATAGAGAGTAAAATGCGGAAATGGAGACCTTCTGATTATCAAGGGAACTCTGTTGGCTGCTTCAGTTCTTAAAATGTCCGGGGGGAAAACATCGGACGTGAGCATTTAGAGTGCCAAGTAGGCGTAGCGGGCAGCAGCGGCGGGTGGCAAAAGCCTTGGGTGACCTCTGGCTCTTTTTTACCCCTCCCAACGCAGCATGCGGGGCACCATCCAACAACAGAGACCAGCTTAAGATCAGGGCGCACGCCCTTCTGCGTCTCAACCCGTGTTTTTTGTATGTGTTTCCGGGCCCCAAATAACTTCGGGGTTTTCCAAAAAAGGGACGAAGGCCCAGCTCGCTCGCCACCCCATGGGGTGTGTCTCCCCAGCAGCCAGCGTTATATCTGAGGAGTCATTACAGAAAACCACCGGCTTTCCACAGATAATGTGGATCGTTTTACTTTCATCAAGATAAACCGGATGGATCTTGATGTGTTGTGGCCCAATTGCCGAGGTCACCGATTTTTTTGCCGGTTACTTTACATTCTTCTTAAACAGAAAGGTCCTCTTGAAAAAAGTTTTTAAAAAAGATCTTTCTTTCTGCAATTTTTTTTTCCGGGTTCCCAACAGTTATTTTCTGGTTTTGCTGGAGGAGATGTAAAAGACAGCAAGGTTTCATGACACCGTATTCCTTTACTCCTCACTTTATTTTAGAAGTTTTGCATTGTCAATGGTTTTGAGGTCCTGTTGCTGTGAGATACAGCTTAATTATGGTCCTTTGGGAAAAGAAATGTGGGTTTTGAGTGGCATTTCCCATCAATTTTTAAAAAGTGGCTGGAAGAATATTTATAATTTTTGGGGTCATGTTGCTTTTGGAAAAGCAAAAATTATGGGCCTTTTGGAAAATAAAGTGGCTTTTGGTGGCTTTCTCCCCCTCACAATTTTTTTTTTCAGGGCTTTTAGGAAAACTTTTTTAAATTTTTGAGGTAGGCTGCTTTGAAATGCAGAACACTCGGTCTATTTAAAAATGTTTTTCTAACCGACATTTGTTCTTCACAATTGTCAAGAGTGGCTCAAGGGGGGATGGTGCTGTCAGAAATAGGAAAAAGGTAGGACACTTAATGGACATATATTCAAAATGACTTGTTTTTTCACGATCTTTAACATAGCTAGCAATCCCTGTTTGGAAAACCCCTTTATCAATTAAAAAGAAACAAGAATGGGGGGGATTCCCTCCTATTTTTTAAAAAAAATTTTTTTTTTAGAATTAAACTACTAAAAAACTTGCAGTACAAAAAAAGTGGTAAAAAAATTTCCCCTAAATTTTACAAGGGAGGTACAGGGAAGACTTGACCAATTAGGTTTTTTAAAGGGCATGGAGTTGGGCACGGACGGAACAAAAAAAACAGAGACAAATTTCCCCCAGCACTTGAGTAAATTGAAAAAAAATGGCAAGAAAAAAGGGCACTGGGTGGGAAAGGAGCTTAACCACCCCGTATTTCCAAGTGAAGCTCAATTGGTCCCACCATACGGGGGGCAAGCGTACCCAGGGCTTGAAATGTGTAGAGGAAGGCTGGAGGTTTACCTACACTTCCGCACTCTGTTTAGCACACTGTTTTGTTGCTGCGTATAAGGGCATTTTTTAGTGTAAATAGTGTGGATGCTAGCCCGGGCTCTACCGCACCCCCCGAAGTTGGCCCTGGCACGGACCTCCGTGTCAAAAAATGGCTGACGGCAGTACTGGCAATCAGGAAGCTTCAAATTTCTCTAAAAAAATCAGTTTTTTAAAAAGGTGATTTCGTAGGTTAAGTAGTGTCAGAAAGGGCCCCCCGGGGGGTGGACCAAATTGCACAAATTTGAGGCTTTAAAATTTTCTGGGGCTCGGCACTTGAGGTCGATCTTTGTCTCCCGGGGAGCCTGTCCCTATCATGAAAAGGATTTGGAGAAAAAAAGAAACCCTTGAAAATTTATGGCTGAATCATCTCAGTTGAGAAGCATTTGCCCTCCTGGTTCTAAAAAGTTTTTTGGGGATGATTAGGACTTTTTATTACTTTGGGGTGTGCGGACGAAATTAAACATCTACACGTGTTTAAAAAAAACCTTTTAAAAACTGCAGGGAGGGGTTATGTTGTAGGTTTTCACACTTTAAAAAAAGCAAAATGATAATAATGTAAAAAATTAAATAAAATTCCCCAAATAAATTTGTAAACAAAGTAGTTACCAAAAATTACTAAGTGACAGTCATGTACAAAATGCTATGCCCCTTTTTTGATCTGGGGTCAAAGGTTTTTGGGGTCTGCTGTGGCCCCGGACAGGTATAGTCTACGTCCAGTGAAATAAAAAGGGGGTTAAAGTTTCCCTTTTCCGGGACTTTTTTAAACTGGGGTCATGCAGGTTTGGGGTCATGCTGTTTTCCAGGACAGGATTTCAAGTCCAGTTTTAAGTAAAATGAGGTTCAAATCATACCCCCCTTTGGCACTTTTTTAATTTTTGGGGGCACAATTTAAAAGGGGGCATGCTGTGGGGCAAAGACAGGGATAGTGAATGGTTGAGTTTTTTCCCGTGGCTTTTAAACCCAAGTGTGTTTCCCAAAGGTTAGCAGTTCCATTTGACTGTTGTGGTGTTAAATTCCAGCTTTCCTCCCTGTTTGGGTGTAAGAATGAAGGTGTTGTTCCTCTCCCATAGACTTTAATGGTCATCGGCGATAATCTATTATCGACTATCGGATATCTTATTGATAATTGCCGATATCAACCCGATGATGATAGTCAACGTAATCGCTCATCACTAGTTGTAAGTACAGACAAAAAGACAGACCTTACACAATAAATGCTAATTACAGATGAGACAAGATGTGTGGGCCCTGTTCGTGACAGCTTACCATCTATTAGGGTGTACAGGTGAGACGAAGGGTGAGAAGTGCTAAGTTTACAATAGTACAGCCTTGTTTCATAAATATGGGGTGGTTTACATAAATATTGGATGAACCCGACACTACATCTATATACAGATAAGTGCCTGTGAGTGCCCTATTGTAGGGAGTGACAGAAAGGTGTGTGATAGAAGGGGGGGGTTAGCAATTAGGGATCTTGGGAGGCCAGACTGAGAAGATGTATTCTCAAGGTACTCTTAGAACTATGAGGGTTAGGAGTGTGCCTGATCGCCAGCGGTAGCATGTTCAAGATTTCACATGTGCTGCACCAGTTCTCTGGAAGACGGGCATGGGAGGTTCAGATGATTGTGGCCTGTAATTTGATATCAACATCAGAGAGGTGAGAATGGATAGGGTGGTAGACAGATGAGGGAGGAGATGTAGGGGTGCAGCACTGTGGAGAGCTTTATGGATTAGTTTCTGTGCTGAATGGGCAACCAGTGCAGTGACTGACACAGGGTAGAGGCATCAGTATAGCGGCTGGAAAGAAAGAGGAGCCTGGCTGCTGCATTCAGGATGGATTGGAGAGGGGAAAGTTTGCAGAGAGGGAGACCGATAAGTAAGGATTTACAGTAGTCAAGATGAGAAAGAATAAGAGCCACAATGAGAGTTTGAGTTTTCACAGTGAGAAACGTTCTTGAGGTGCAAGTGACAGGAGTGGGCAAGGAAGTGGATATAGGGAGAGAAGGACAGATCAGAATCTAGTATAACCCCAGGACAGCGGACAACCCCTTCCTACACGCTGGTCACTGATCACATGGATATAGGAGCTTGGCTGTCAATCGCCACCCTCCCATGGGGATCAGGAGCTGAACCCACTTCATTCACAGCATGTGCCAGTGACAACCTAAAGGAGCAAAAAATACTGCTCCTATTATATAATAACGCGTATAGTTTATAAGTGATCATGTCAGTAAAGGCGTATGGAGCAGGCTTACAGACTGAGCCTGCTTTATACAAGGAGGGTGTAGGCCCAACTATAACCCTGACTGTTAGGCCCAGTTCACACGGCTTATTCAAGCCGTAATTGCGGGACGGATCCCGCCCGCAATACGGCTTTAATAAGGGGCGGGGGCGCTGCCCGCCGCCCCCATAGACTTTCATTATCCACAGCGCGTATTCCGCTGGGATAATGAACATGTCACTTTCTCCCCGCCCGTTGGATTCGCCATGCGGGGAGGAGAGACGGAATCCACAGTTCTCTATGAGAACTGTGGATTACCGTAATGGCTGGGACGGATTGCAGCCATATTGCAGCGCAGTACGGCGTGCAATCCGTACCTGAAATAAGCCATGTGAACGGCCCTTTAAACCACGATATCAAAGCCATTACAAAATTGTGCCTAGCTGCATCCCACCCTTTTCTCTTCTACGGTGCAATCACAGAATGCTGAGCAACTGTGGACTTAATGAAAACTACACAAATTGGGTAGTGCCCTTACTGGCAGAATAAAGATAACATGTCAGTACTGCATTGTGAACTACATAACCCCCACCACCCAAGGCGCAATTGCATCTTTTTCCCGTTCCAGCCCGAAAATGTTTTTGCATTTTCCAAAATAGTTAAATTAGCTACTTCAAGCAGCAGTAAAATACACTTATGGCACCAGAGTTTTGTATTTACAAAATGTACTTGAGATAATTTCACAATAACATATATTAGGTGTGAGTTTAAAAAAAATATATAGAAAATGCCATTTTCTAAAAGGTTTTTCTAATTTTAATGTGCTAGGGGGTTAAAGGGGTATTCACATTTTGCAACGGTTTAGAGTAGTTATATGCTAGAACTTTATTGTTGGCAAGGTCCAAGAGGTTACAACCTCTCTGCACAAATCATAATGGATTTTTGCTTCACTACCTTGTATTGGGAAAAAAAAAAAAGGGGGGGGGGGGGTACAGCACTGCGATCCCCTTATTTGGATTATTTTTTGAGGAGTCCAATTTTATTGGGATATGCCATCACTTTCTCTAATCTATATTAGTAATGCTTGGAGCTTCCCCAGTGCTGGCACCTACGTGGAGCTCTGTATCCTACAGCAATGCTACAAAATACAGGACCCAAGAACTAAGCAGTATTCAAAAAGGTAAAAATGTAACATTAAAAACGAAGGAGGGGGTGGGGGGGGGGGGGGAGGGTGGACCACACCATAAAAAAAACAAAAAAAACAAGTACAAAGATGAAAAAAAAAATAAATTTGATCTATTGGTGTTTTATCATCCTCTCATGGGGATGAAATCTCAGCTATATATGAAAGATGGGGGTGGGGGGGTTAGAGAAGCTATTCATTAGTGTACGCTACTCAAATATTACTCAGCTATTCAAGTATCTCAATACATAGGATACTGGAGAAGTGAAGCCTTTCCGTTACCACAGTTACAAGGAGTCTTCGACCCGGCATTTCACACAACATTCATGATTCAGCCAGGTCATGAGCACCCCAGGCAGACAAATGGTGATCTGGAGATACATAGAGCTCACGCCTAAATATAATTAGGGCTGACCTTAACTACTTTCTTATATGCTTAGCGCTGGTCACTGATGCAATCCTCACCGGGCAGGTGGCTGCTGACACTGCTTGTTAGATAAATTGATAACGCTGGAAAGGAACCATACAGGAACTCACTGAATTTAGAATCAATAATGTGAACAGGCCACACAGTCGGTGGGAGGTGGGGACATCATCCCACTGTTGGTTAGATTGGATTCTGGAAAAGCTGTAAGCAAAGACCGCTATTAGAGCTCCCAATAGGCCTGTCTTACAGCTTTCCTCATGGTACCAATTGGAAAGCTTACTTACTTGTGTGGGAAGTGCGACCGCACAACTAGTTGCTTCATGGTAGTTTCTTGAGAGAACAAGCTAAAAATTCAGGGATGCTATTTAATAGAAATAGCTACCACAATTGTAGATTTTTATTTATTTATTTATTCTTTAAATAAGGGGGAGAGGAAAAAAAAAAACAAACCCCCCCCCCCCATACGCGCACACACACCCCTGCTGTTGTCTGCAACTTTTATGCAGCATTATACGTCTGTTTAGTAGCAGACAACATACATTTGGTTGGTTAGGTAGACTCAAGTTTTCATGAACAGTACCACTGCCGAATCAAAGCATAGATAGGGTTTGTTACCATAGAGACAGTGATATACATCAAAGCCAAAAATTAAATCTTCTCCCCCCACTTTAGTTCAGGCCATTTGCAGAGTTACTTGAAGATTTTAAAAGCAATGGAGAAATAGAAAATAATTAGCTGCAGAAATAGATAAAACCTGAATGTGCGGAAGGATAAAAGGGAATCTTTGGCAAATTACTAAATTAAAACAAGACACCGATACATATTCTTTTCTTAGCGGTTTTTATTTTCTGATTGTAGACTTCTCAATTATGTTGTCTGTAAATGATTGTGGGGACAGCTTTCTTGCCTGCACTGCTTTAAAAGCATTTAGAGAGCTGCTTTACGGCAGATTCATGCACATAGGAGTCTGTGAACTGGATCAGTTGCATTGACTTCTATAGGAGAGTTTTCTAAGCATGCTTTGTGACCTTGGAAGAAGTGACTGTGCAGGTAGGAGAAGAGGGTGAACTGTGACTATCTTCTATTGTGACGGGTGGATCCTGTGTTATCTATACATTGGTGACACCTTTCAGTGTAATCCTGCTAGTACTGATGAGTAGACTACTTAAAAATCTATCTGTACAGAAAAGGAAGCGTCACACTATTACTAGGCCAAGTTGCCAAAGTGAAAAAAAAATGTAAAGTGATATGGAAAACAAAAAAAAAAAAAAAAAAAAAAAAAAAAAAAACTAAAAAACACTAGCTAAACAATAAGTGATTTTTTTTTGATGACACACTCCAATTTAGTAAGGTTTTTACAGTGTACACTTGCCTTAAAAAGTTTTTGAGAATGTTTAATCATGAAGGTAACTCCATTGGTCAGCTTTATTATATGTTCTTGCAAATCATTTGCGGTGACCTAGGAGATAAAACAGGAAAAAACAGCACATGGTCAAACCGCACATGGAATATGTCTAGCAGCGGTCTTTGCTGTCCATAGCAAATAGAGCTCAAAATTTAATTTTTCCAGAGCAACATAAGAACTAAAATCAGAGCTCTGGTTTCTATGGAAATTTAAAAAAAAAAAAAAAAAAAAGGACAGTGTTAGATGATTTTGATAAGCGAGGCCAATCGTTTTGGGCACCAATACACAAGACCGACATGATAGAATTTGAGCAGGTTCAAAGGTGGTCAGCAAAATAAAGTACTGGGTGGACTACAATATCCAGAAAGATTGTCAACATTAGCGTCACTTCATTTAGAGAAAAGATGGCTTTGGGGGTGACCTAATAAATCAAAGGTCAATATAGAGATCTGTCCTATGATTTATACTCCGACGACACCTCCTAGTTCTAGATACATTCCTAAGTCTAGAGGAAAGAAGGTTTCTACACAAACATAGAAAAGGATTCTTTACTGTAAGAGCAGTGAGACCGTGGAACTCTGACAGGTACTGGTGACGGTGAATTCACTAACAGAGGTCAAAAAGGTTCTGGATGCATTTCTGGAGCGTAATAATATAACACGTTATAGTGACTAGGATTCTGGAGAAGGGTCCCTGCTCCAGAGATTTATTCCAATTGCTGAATTAGAGAGTCAGGAAGGAATTGTTCCTTGAAATGAGGACAATTGACTTCTACCTCACGGGGGTTTTGCCTTCCTCTGGATTAACACTAAGATAATAGGCTGAACTGGATGGACGCATTTTTTTTTTTTTTCTTTTACAAGTGACGTCACCTGAAGGTGTGTGCCTGTTAAAAGATCGCTTTTGGATTATGTGGTCACCAGCAATCCCTAAAATATCACATTTGTAAAAGGACAGTCAATGGTTTCTTACATCTAAAATAAGCCTTAGGGAAATTTAGAGGAATAACCAGTGAAGGCAAAGCAGTATTTCAGCCCCAATGATTAAATCAACCTTCCACAGAATATATGACAAATGCTAGATCAAAGTCTGATGACACTTTACAGGGGTGTTGAAAGTGAACCTGTCAACTCATTCATGTCGCCTAAAATGATGGACAGCATAACATATCTAGAGGTTTGGTGATCCCAGTAATGCTATTGCATTTCAGAATAAGGGTATGCTCATGCGGTTTATTTTAAAGCGTAGTTTGCATCAATATATGCTTCAAACAACGTTCAAAACACTTCTCGTTGCTTCCAATATAAAATACGCGCTGTCATTCACACGGTGCGTATTTTACGAGTGTAATTTCGGCATGTATTGCACAACACTTATATTCCCATAAATTGAAGCACCTTCAGGCGTTTACTGGAGTATATGCTCCATAGAAACAATGATGGAGCATATTTTCGGCACGTAAAGGCGGCAAAATATGCTTCATACTTTAGCCAATAGGCTTCAAACTACAAAAAAAAAAAAAAAAAAAAAAAAACACACACAACACACAACAAACACACCTCTAATCAGCTGTTTCTTGAAGCATAAATTTACATTTCAAAATACATCGTTTGAACCCTAAGACACCCCTTAAAATTAACTTGGTACACCCTGTTCAGCTTAAAGGGGTTTTTCCCCAGTTTCGTGGGAATTGGAATTGGAACAATTTTTCCCCCATAAAAAAATTATCTGACCTTTTTGTCTAAGCTGCTCCTTTAGTTTATCCATTGTTTACGCTCATCTCCAGGGATAAAAACCAAGGCTGAGAGCTCCTCAGTCCTGGCGCACATGCTCCCGACATCACCTTCCTTCTAGGAAAACTTTAATGAGTGTTCAAAACCCCAGGTGCTGTCATTCTACTCCCGTCCTCTGTACTCCTTAGTAATTAGTCAAACAGTCTAAATAAATTAAAAAAGAAACCTCAATGAGGTCTGTGCATTGAGAATGAGAAATAAAACCCACAGGGTTCGTTCCTGGAGGGATTTGTACAGAGGACCCTTGTGCCTAGAGGCAACATTTTTACCTCTGAGCTACATTGTACCTACTTACAGTTTTACATATAAACAGACCTTTCTTTGACTACAGAGAAGAACGGCATGATGTTATCATCCCGCAGGGACACATGATATGCAATTCAAACAAATCACACACGCCCCCTTCTGAGCACACACAGCTGAAGAGCTGGATGCAGGAGGTATGAAATGAGATTGTGGCAAAACCCCTTTAACCGACTGTTTGCATATAGGAAGAGACCTGTCCGCTAAGGTAAGATAGGCTGTGGGAAATCAGACAGACATCGGACTTGCCTTTCCCAGCTGCTGCTTAGTTTGAGTGTTTTACTACGGAACGCCCTAGCACACGTCATTCGGGCAGCATGAAAGAAGAGGACAGGTTCCCTTTTAACCCAGGACAGCAAGATCACATTGCTGTGGCCCTTTAAATAGCCACATTGAAGAAAGAACTCTTCTATAATCCCCATAAAAATCAGTTTGTCATTCAGCATATTACAAGACACCTTTTTTGCCATGAAAACTTTCATGAAAAGACTTGCTTAACTTGCACTTGGTAAGTGTATGCGACACGTTACGCCCATATCCAAGAACATCCTTGTTACTTACCACATTATCAGATATCTTTAGAAGAAGCAGCAGCTTTAGTCATTACAAAACCTGGCATGTTTCTTAACAACAGACTGTCTGATGATATAATCCTTCTGCGAGGCAGCATTTTGGCTACTTACATTTTTGGGCCATATGATATGTGGGGCAAACATGAGGGCCAGATTGTGGGCGGACATCTTGTTGCGGTCTTGTTTTTTGGCTGTTTGGTACAAGAGGTCTAACAGTAATTTGAGAAGATTTCTGTTGGGGGATGGGAGGAGCAAGAACAGTAGTTGCAGAGCTTCAATTTGTCGCTCCTTATCGGGTGCTCCCGTCCGGTTACCTTTGTCATCAAAAAGCATTAGGTCTGTGGGAAAAATAGGAGAAAAAAAAAAATTGCAGGCTAGAAATGATATACGTAGTCTATTGATGACACTCACAAGCAGCCCACGGGCAGTGTTTTCTGTTCTTCCCTTGTCTTAATTGACAGGAAGCTGTGGGCATGCAAGGTCGCAGAACTATTCTATATCCAATGATCTGAATCATCGTGCATCAATGAAACTGTAACGAACGTATTCAGGAGCTAAAATGGTGAGCTGCGGATCTAAGCCATGTATCTACAAGTAAAATGTATAATGCACCCTCTTCCTGGGTGGTTCACAGACAATTTGCCATTATAGTAATCCTTTCTATTTGGGGCATCTAATTGGTCTTTTTATCCTATTAATTGCAACTGTCTCAAAATGCTATGGGTATATTCACACTGCGTATTGTGGTGCGTACTTATGAGAGCTGCTATGCACTGGGTGTTTTATACGAACGCGCTGGCCAGCGCTTATTTCTAAAATGCTCTGTGCCAGCTCCCATTGACTTTCACCAACAGGTCACTTTCTTTCTCCTGGCGTGTAATAGACGTCAGGGAAAACGTCAGGAAATCATTCGAGAGCTATGAATTACTGTATTTGCGGGCGTACTGCAGCACAATTACGCCCCGAAACATGCCTCACAAAAACGCAGTGTGAACATACCCTTCATCTCAGAGTGGGTTGTATACATTGATGATATGCAGCAAGCTTATTTCAGTTAGGCTATGTTGCGGGGTGTAATTACGCCGCGCAATTACGCCATGTGGACGGGGGCGGGAGCCGGCACCTCGCCGGCCTATAGACTATCATTGCTAGCGGCGCGTATTTGCCGCTAGTAAATGACATGTCACTTATCTTCCCCCCGCGGCGGATTCTCCGAGCGGGGAGAGGAGATGTAGTCCATAGTTCTCTATGAGAACTGTGGATTACCGTAATGACTGGGTCGTATTTCAGCCGTAATTCGTGCAGTACGCCGCAAATTATGGGCTGAAATACGTGCCCAAATAAGCCGTGTGAACATGGCCTTAGTCCGCAATACTAATGAAGTGAACGTGGCTCACCTATCTTTCTCATCTAGGAGGTGGCAATTTTAAGGGGGTCACCCGGGACATTTTAATAAAAGATCAAGAGGCTCCTGGTGCACTGCTGAAATAATAATAAAAGAAACATATACTCACCATCACTCATCTCTGTTTCATTGCTGCTGCAGTCTCGTACCATTACTGGACACCACTGTTCGAAGAGAATGGCTCCAAATGCTGAGGTCAACAGCATGTGATCACTGCAGCCAATCAAGTGGCCGCAGCAGTCTTGAGCAAATAGTAATAAAAACAGAAGAACCAGAGCAGACAGCGAGAGAGAATTTTTTTTTTTTTTTTTTTTAAGCAGCGCACTAGCAACCTAAATAAATTTAATGAAAATATACCAGACAACCCCTTTAGAAGAAGCTGCTGGTGGACTTCTGAGATAAGAAACCTTCACATACTCCTCTCAGCCCTAGCGCTGCTGCAGTCTCAACAGCTTCTCCCGTTGCCTACTGGGATTTGCTGAAGACAGCTGCAGTCACTTGATTAGCTACAGTGGTCACATGCCGCAAGCTGGAAGTCGGCACAAGAACCAGATGAAACCGCAGCACCACTGAATCAAAGAGGGGAAAAAAAAAAATAAACAAAAAAAAAAAACACCACTCCTTTAAGTTTTTTTTAGTGCATCAGTAGCCCCTTTCTACGTACACTGGACGACCCCTTTCACTGATAGCTGGTGCAGAGGTACATAATAATGCAAACTTTTTTTGCAACTTGAAATTATGGGAACATGAAACACGTACATATAGGAGGGCATGCTCCAATGATAGCGAAGAGATCAAAAAGTCACACTAGTTCAGCTTGGTTTCCCAAATACAATAATCACAATTAAGCCTGTATCTGAGCAGTTCCCCAACACGGAGAATTGCGGTGACAGGCTGAGCTGCATGAGAACTGAGTGTCAGAAAGACTGTCCATAAGCACTATTAGAGCGTATTGGTGTTAAATGCAGTGGGTTAGGTGTGTGAGGAGGGTGGGGACCGTGCGTGAAGAGCTCAAATCTTACCATTCTACAAGCCAACATTGTTGCAATGCAAGTAATAAGGGTATGTTCACATGGGGTAATTTTGGCGTGCATTACGCTGCGTATTTGCGTTCTAATACGGGCAAGATGCGCGCCGAAATTATGGTAATCCATAGTTCTCAGAGAACTATGGATTACGCCTCCTCTCCCCGCTCGTACAATCCGATCGTATTGTACGAGCGGGGAGATAAGTGACATGTCAATTATTCCTGGCGAATACGTGCCGCGAGTAATGAATGTCAATGGGGCTGGCAGGGTGCCGGCCACCCCGCGAGTACGCGCGTATCAGCACGAGCTCCCGACTATGTACTGCGACGTGTACTGTACGAGCCACAGTACATCATGTGGTCATCGCCTAAGTATGCACAGATGGAGAATCTTCAAAGATGAAAAAAACTTTGAGATTCTCGGTTCACATATTTTGATCAAAAGATGTTTAAGCTGCCCACGACTTTCAACGTGATCTCAAATAGGGCAGTCCTACACTATCTTTTACCTCTCAATAGAGCCACTTCCAGGCCTCTCACTGGGTCCACCGACCTCCTTTATCCAGAGAGAAAAAAATAAATAAAACACCCAACCTGCACTTACAGCCTGTGAGTGGGCAGGTGCAGAAAATCAAAATGGAGGCACCCTTTCCTCCCCATATAGGTTAAAATCAATATATACCAAATATAACGTATGGTTCTGCACAAAAAACACTTCTGAAAAAACATATGCAAACAAAGATGGCCCAAAATAAAGTGTGTGTTTTTTTTTTTTTTTTTTTTTTTTTTTTTTTTTTTTTATGTTCAGGGGTCCTAAGCATGCGAATTCATACATTTCATTGCCAGTCTTACCAACACGACTTACCTGCAATCTTTAAGTGTGCGTGGTAATGCCTGTGTGTCAGCAGTGGTTCAGGCAATTCACCCAGAAACATTTTAAGTAACGTAGCTACATCATTAGGGTGAAACTCTCCAGAATCCACATCGATATCTACTCCACTATTGAGAGAGTCCTTAAGAATCTGCAGACGGTTGCTGTTCCCAGGGACACGAAACAAGCCCTCAGTGCGGAGATCTGTAAAGAAGCAGATGTTCAGTAAAGGAGCACACAATGTCAGAGCCTGCATCCCCTTTTACTGACAATTTTTGTAAACCTGGATTAAACTCCAAAAACATAAAACGCATCCTTAAAATGTTCAGATGTGTTACTAACAATTTTTACTAAACCATTTTGCTCTTCAAGAATCTTTTTGTGCGGCTTTCAACCCCCTCCCCCACTCTTTCATCCTTAATGCTCCTAATAGCTCTTAACAGTATTTTCTTCTGGCCACCCCCAATTACAGGTGACAGAAGCCTGTGCAAGCAATTTATATTCTCCGTGGATTCCCTTTAGCAAGCAAGATTATGCACAACAGTGAACCACTTAAGAATGCAGTCCAAAAATTGTCTGACTCCCTGCATTTAGTCTGTCAGCTAGAATTTATTTTTCTTTTAGCATTGCTTGCAGGATACCATTGCTAGCGCTATTTCTCAGTAGTACCACTTAAAGGGGTTCTCAGGGAAAAGAAAACTGAATAGATAAATACATGTCAATTAAAGGGAATGTATCAAAAATTACATTGCTTAACTCACGCTTTTATGTTAAACACATTAAAGAATTTTTGGTTATATTTTTTTTATTTTCCATACCACTTTCAATATTTTTTTAATAATTCTTAAGTTCTGCAGTTTTCACTTTGGCCGCTAAGCCTAATAATATTCTGACACTTCCTGTTCTGTAGAGAAAGATTCTCATTCGTCTGCTCATTATCAGCACAAAAAGGGTCAAACTGAAAGGAGACACCAGAGTGAATAGATAACACAGGATCTACCAGTCACAAGAGGAGATAGTCACAGTTCACCCTTTCACCTCCCTGCACAGTGACTTCTTCCCAGGTCACAGAGCATGACTAGAAAACTCTCCTATAGAAGTGAATGGGACGGAGTCAGTATTAAGTCTGTGTGCATGAAGCTACTGTAAAGCATCTCTCCGACTGCTGTTAAAGCAGTGCAAACAAGGCCTAGTGGCCAAAGTGAAAACTGCAAGACTAAATAATTATTAAAAAATATTGAAAGTGATATGAAAAATTAAAAAAAAAAAAAAAGATACTTTAAACAGGGACTAATTTTTTGATGACACATTCCCTTTAACATAACAATCCTAAATAACTTTAATTAGAAAAGTCTGCTTGTTTTGTCTTGGGGATAATTATAGGTGAACAAAATGGCCACCGTGCTCCTTCCTCAGCAGAAACCTGTCCTACAGGAAGTGGGACAGACTGAGTTACTTCCTAGTTAGGCTGACTGACATAAAGGAGCTGAATTGACAGACTTGTGATATGAGGGACGTCTCTGCAGAGTAGAAAGGAGATGGAGGGCTGGACACACCTATCTAGCTATAATTTAGTATATAGACTCTATAGCTCAGCTGGAGGCAGCAGTTTTGTGGGAAATGTAGTTTTCAGAGAGCGCGCCTACAACTGTAGCTCCGCCCACTAGCCCAGTGAGAAGAAAGATCCAACATGGCAATATGTGATATAACAGGGTCTGTTAGTAATTCACACACTGGAGTGTGACAGTTACTGCTGATCTTTACTATTACTGCACTATATGTTCTTATTTTTTTTATTTTGTTTATTTTTTTTTTTGAGGGGGGGGGGGGGGTTTGTGTATTACAAAACCCCTTTAAGCTTTCAGGAATGAGAGCTTCCTTACCCCCCACCCTCTTGTACATATCAACTCTTTTAGAAGACTTTTTATAGAAACAAGAGCACACACATGTGGCAGGAAGCACAGTTGAGTGTATCTCTGCTTTGCTGTACATACTCCGATATTGAGCAGAGGCATCTCGTTGGTGTAAGAGGATTGTCAAGTAGACAAGTTAGCAGCTTAGTACTGCTTAGGGCATGTTTGGATACGATTTGGGATCCGAAAACGTAGCGTCGATTGGATCCAACACACAGCTGCGTGTTTGGATCCAGCAGGATCGAACCCTATAGTTTATTATAGGGCTCCTGCTGCGTCTTTCAGACAAAGAATTGACATGTCAATTCTTGGAACGGATCCGAAAGACGCAATGAGACTCACATCGATGATCACTCGAGTGAACGCCGATACGCGTTTTACATTGCGAGCAATCTAGACGGACCCAAACATGCATCTAAAAGCATATGTTCACACGGACCCAACACGCCGTGTGAACATGCCCTTAGAGGCTTAAAGGGGTTGTCTCGCTACAATGATTGAGTTTTAATTAAAAGATCTTTAAAAAACAAGCAGCTTTGCAATATATGTTCATTACAAATGTCCTACTGATTTTGAGTTATCCCTGTTAGTAGTAGTGCATCAGCTTCTGAAATCACTATAGCCACAGACCTGTTGATCCTTGTCTCACTGGCTGTCAGGTCTGATGACTCATCACCTTCTGAATACAGGTCAGAGCACAGAGCCCCTCCCACACAGTATGCTTCTGTAGTGGAGGGAGGGCTCTGGCTTCTGTGTAGCTGCATTAACCCTGTGTGTGCCTGCTTCCTCCTGCTCTCTACACAGATTGAGGAGAGCAGAGATGAGACTGATCTGTAGTCAGTAGATGTGACAGCAGTGAAGTGTGTTACTATAATCATGATGTGTCTGTGGAGCTGTGACTATACTAATAGAACAGATCAGGGGGCATGTGAACGGTTCATATCCCTCCCAGCTCTGCTGTATTAGTGACACATTGTCATTATAGTAACACTTCACACAGCTGCCTGTGTCTGTTCTGACAGGATTTGTTTGTTGTTGCTGGAGATGTGGAGATTTGTATGCTAAGCAGGGGGTATAGGAACACTTACATCCCCCCTGCTCTTCTATTAGCATACACAGCTTCACAGACCTCTCCACACTCATAGATCAGCCCTCTCCTGTCTCCGTGGAGCTGACAGTGCAGCTGATCTAGCAGCCTGCAACAGACCTAGGCAGGCACACACAGGGTCAACTCTGGCAGCAAAGCCCCTCTCCCTCCCCCTGCTGTATAGAAGCTATGGAGGAGAGCTGTCTGTGTGCTGAGGGAGGAGAAGAGGCAGACAAGAAGCACGCCCCTCAATTCAAAAATCCTTTGCTGCCAGAAGCATTGAAGTGGGCTGAAAGCCTGTAATGAGACAACTCCTTTAACCAATGTAACACTAAACAGACCTCTAAAGGGGGTTGTCTGGTTTAGAATGTTTTTTCTTGTGTTTAAAAAACTATTTCTAATATACAGGTTTTAAAAATTATGTGCTCATGTCTTTTTCGAAGCAGTGTAGTAGGGAGAGAGAAAGCAAAAAAAAAAAAAAAAAAAAAAATTTTCTCCCATATCCTGTCCATGATAATGGCTGTTAATTTTATCTATAGTTACTCTGTGGCAGTTATAGGACCCCTGGTATCAGATTATAGAGGAGCAGAACTTCTCCATTCTTCTTACCTCATCTGTCCGCTTTTAATTTATTTTATTTTTTTTACAGTTAACTTTATTAACAGCATTACATCCCCTAGAGACTGCAATTATACAAGACACTACATGCAGTAAAAATGCTCAAATAACCAAAATTAATAAACCATTTTATTAATATTAAAGGGGTCCTCTCACTAGGCTGTTTCACTGCATCACAAGCAGTTTTACTTTCACTCCATCTCCTCATGCTGTGGGTGGTTCTATAGCAGTGATGAGCATATTTAGTTTCTCTGTAAGTAGTTGTACCTTGTGTTTTAATGACCAGATGACTTGTGCTGTGAGGACTGAAAAAAATGGCTTATCTGTAATCTTTTTAGAGATAATTCGATTGTTCTGGAGCTCAGTCCAACCATGGGTTGACTTCACTCTCTATTCTAAGCTCTCTGCTCTAAATCAGATAACAGAGTTATGGTCACAGAACCAGGTATCCTGTGAGCAGAGAACACTGTCTCTGATCTCTTGACTAAAGTAAAATCTATTGACCAATGTTTGTCAAAAAAAGTCTTCATTTAACCGCTGCTTCTTGTTGAAAACGAATCTTTGTAGTAAGAAAACCCCTTTATTTATTCCACCATTATTCCTATTCAGTTCTCATAGGAATCATGAACCCGAGGAAGCCGTGTTTGTGTTGATAAAGTTCTCTGGTTTTTCGGCATTCGTATAACTTTATCTGATCTTTATTGATTTTTTTTTCTTTCCTCACTATTGCTTTTTTTAACCAATGAATGGAACTGCATTATCTGCACATTCCTTTTTTGATATACAGGCAGTCCCTGACTTACGATGAGGCTTACAGAATCTGCAATATATCAGACAATAAGGCTATGTTCACACGGCTTATTTTGGGGTGCATTTTGGCATGTATTGAGCACGTACTGCGCTCTAATACGGACAAAATGCACCCCAAACATTACGGTAATCCACAGTTCTCATAGGGAACTATGGATTACACCTCTCCCCGCGTATACAATACGATCGTATTGTAGGCGCAGAGACATAAATGACATGTCATTTATTCACGGTGCTTACGCGCTGCAAGTAATGACCGTCTATGGGGCCGGCGAGCTGCCGGCTCCCCCGCGCCACGGGAGTACGCAAGCTCCCGAAAACCCAGCGTAATTGTGGGGCCTACTGTACGCCCTGCAATTAGCCGTGTCAACATAACCTTAGTGATACTATTGAGAAGCAGCAAACTGTTCGTAGTGAATTAGAAGCGTGAAGAGACTCCGTTTCCCTGAGAACAGTTTAAATGGGTCTGTTCCTGGCACACATCATGTAGCAGCAGCGTTACATTAACATAAGCTATATAAATGATATTCTATTATTGGGGTATCATAGAGCTCAGAACCTGTGACCATGGGGTGAATGTGCGCCAATGGACCCGAGTAGGTAGTATCAGTGCACTTCCCTGAAGATTTAAACTACGCCATTTATTCCATACAACCAGAAGCCTGAGTGACAGTTACAAATAGTAGGTTTCTCAGGTGTTTCTAGTAGCCCATTACGTAAAGAGGGCTGTGATCGGCGGCTGACGTAGGAAGCACGCTATGCTCTTTGTGCAGAGGTACATAGTGGTCTGTTATTCTATATATATCGGATTATGCAGAGATTTGGTTCTGTCTAAATATTTTTTCACAGACCTTGTACATTCATAGCCTTTGGTTATTTATTTTTATATTTTTTGGCATTTTTGTCTCTAATTAAAGATTTGCCTATTTCACATTATTCTGTGGTTGTGCGGCGTCGTAGATGTCCTCTTACGTAACCCTGTTACTAACTGAATTCCCGGAGGTCCCAACATGATCAACACCATGTTTAGTCAATGTAAACCATTATTATGGATTGGACTTTTTTTTCTTTTGGATAAAAAGATTATAAATTTCTCAACACCTTGTACTTTGCGTTAGTGGTAATTTTTGGTCAATACAATCGGTTTATTAGTGAAATGCACCAAACTTTAGCAAAAATTTGTAAGACAGTTATACCACACAATTGTTAATCAACATTTACCATAGGTCTACTTTAGACGGTCATCACTTCTTATGGATTTTTTAGGACATTAGACGTTTTCTTGAAAATTTGAAGAAATGCTTCTAAACCGATAGGGCTTCTAACACAATTAAGGGTAAATCCAAGTTTTGGTGTGGCTTTGAGGAAGCTGTAGGTTAGACACCCCATTTTAAAATATGCACCCCTGAAAGTTTTCAGCGTCGCACTGAGGAAGTTTGTTAACTCTTAAGGTATTTCGTAGCAATTAACACAACATGGAGATAAAATTTAATGAGGCGTTTAATTTTTTTTGCAGATTTTAAATCTAAAGTGAACACAACAGGTGTTAAGAAAACCGCAAGTCAACATTTGTTCACCAGATTCTATAGCTTTCGGAAACACGCCATATGTGGGTGTAGGTTGTTACCCGATTCAAATAAATCCCTTAAAAGGAGGAGTATTGTAGTTGGATTTTGGTGGCATCTTATTTTTAATGTACCAAAATAGAAGATATATCCACCCAAAAAGACCTAGGTCCAGGTATTAAACAGAATACTTGGCGACACTGCAGACCGCGACAAAGCTGGTATGAAGGCAACGGCTGAGATATAGTGGAGAAAATAATGGAGAGGTCTGTAACTTATTTCCTTTTTTTTTAATCATAGGTACACTTCAGCTGTAAGAATCTATGGAAAAAAAATTCACAAAAATCACAAGTTTTAAATAATTAATTTGCATATTATTGCATGGAATAAGTATTTGATCACCTACCACCCAGCAAGAATTCTGGCTCTCACAGACCTGTTAGGTTTTTCATTAAGAAGCCCTCCTACTCTGCACTTATTACTTGTATTAATTGCACCTGTTTAGAGCTCATTACCTGTAAAAAAACACATCTTTCCACACACACCCCAGCCTCTCCACTATGCCCAAGACCAAAGAGCTGTCTATGGACACAAGGGACAAAATTGTAGACCTGTCAAGGCTGGGATGGGCTACCGGACAATAGACATGCAGCTCAGTGAGAAAGCAACAACTGTTGGTGCAATTATTCATAAATGGAAGAAACACAAGATGACCGTCAATCTTCCCCGGTCTCCGGCTCCATGCAAGGTCTCGCCTCGTGGGGTAAGGAGGATTCGGAGAAGGGTCAGGAATCCGGACTGGGTCAATGACCTGAATAGAGCTGGGACCACAGTCTCAAAGATTACAGTTAGTAACACTTTGCAGTCATGGATTAATATCCTGCAGGACACACAAGTTCGCCCTGCTGACCCCAGAACATTGGTTTGTAGTCACCAAAGAAAGACAATTTGGATGATCCAGGGGAGGAGGTCATGTGGTCAGATGAGATCAAAATAGAACTTTTTAGTATCAACTCCACCTAGCCGTGTTTGGAGAAAGGAGTACAACTCCAAGAATACCGATGTTTCCACCCCCATGCTTCACGGTTGGGACATACTTTGGGGGGGGGGGGGGAAGAGGTTCAAAGGGGACAGGAGGAGTGCACCGTATTTAAGGGAGGATGGATGGCCACGCATCAAGAGATTTTGGCCAGCAACCTCCTTCCCTCAGTAAGAGCATTGAAGATGGGTCATGGCTGGGTCTTCCAGCAGGACAATGACCCAAAACACACAACCATGAAAACTATGGAGTGGCTCTGTAAGAGGCATTACAAGGTCCTCGAGTGGCCTAGCCAGTCCCCAGACCTGAACCCAATCGATACGCTTTGGAAGGAGCGGAAACTCAATGTAGCCCAGTGACCGCTCAGAAACCTGAAAGATCTGGAGAAGGAGTGGGCCAAAATCCCTGCTGCAATGTATGCAAACTTGTTGAACGACAGGAAACGTTTGACCTCTGTAGTTGCAAACAAAGGTTTCTGTACCAAATATTAAGTTCTTTTCATCCATTTCATCTCCCCCTTCCTTGTAGATTGTAAGCCTTCACGGGCAGGGTTCTCTTTCCTTCTGTACCAGTTGTTAGTCACATATTGTCACCATTGTACTTGTTTGACTTATGTACGTAACCTCCTTGAATGTACAGCACCTTGGAATCAATGGCGCTCTAAAATAAATATATTGTATCAAATATTTAATGCAATAAAAAAAGTCAATATAAGGAAAAATCATACAAGGATCTTCTGGATATTTTTTTAGATTGTGTCTCACAGTTGAATTGTACCTATGATAAAAAATTACAGACCTCACCATTCTTTGTAGGTGAAAACTTGCAAAATTGCCAGTGTATCAAATACTTATTTTCCCCAGTGTATTAGTTTATTATTTTTTGGTCGAATCAAAATTCAAACTCCATGTCCGATTATGAATAAATGTATTATTACTTTTAAAAGTTTCAAGCGGTTTCAGTGACCATTCTGGGTTTACAGAGAACTATACCAACTTTTTTTTTTTGTTTTCTTTTTAAACCGCACACCCCTATAAATTGCTTTTATTGGAAAAACTGGTTGTGTACATTTCATATTTGTAACCTTTTTTGTAGGCCATGCGATTGCTTTTAGAATACACAGAAATAAAATCACTGTATTGTAGTGCCATAAATGTAGCATTTTGCATTAACTTCTTTCTTGCTGTGCTGTAAAAGTACTAAGACTGGAAGGGGGTTAAGGTTCTGTATGCTTCAGGCAGTAGACCCTCACTTCCAAAAGCATATAATAATCTAAACTATGAACCTTCTATTTATAGAACAGGTTTTTCCATATCAGACATTTACTGCATATAGATAGGATATAGCGAAAATGTGTGGCACAATGGACCCACATCCATCTCGAGAACATCCCGCTGAAAGCCTCCACTGAAAACAGAGAGTTGGTAGTACCTCTCCTATTCATTTTAATGGACGTTCCAAGCACAGCTGAGCAGCAGGAACCGCAGCTTTTTTTCATGTTTATATCATATCTTATTGATGGGTTATAAATGTGTAAGATGGGAAGACCCTTTAAACATGCTTTCATTACAGTCTCCATTGACATATACAGGCAGTCCCCGGGTTACATACGGGATAGGGACTGTAGGTTTGTTCTTAAGTCGGAATTGTATGCAAGTCGGAACAGGTAGATTTATTAAATGCAATTCCTTTTTTTTTTTTTAGTTTTGGATCGTGCAGGGAACAGTTTTTACATTTGTTTTGCTGTCTGTGGCCTTTTTTTTAGAAGATTTCACCTAACGTTCTGTATCTCATGTGCAGCTGTGGCATGCTGGCACTTGGTTATCATGGGGCGCGACTCAGTGTTGAGTGTCAGCCACACCCCATAAGTCTCCGTTTGTAACTAGGGGACGTATGCAAGTCGGAACAATGTAAGTAGGGGACTGCCTGTACATACCTTGTTGTACAGTCTATAAAGGAAGTACAAGTAGGAAGCGTGTGCGTCTCCAACATGGCCAACCTGGACATTGTTGTAATAAAAATTTAATTTTCTGTTTAAGCTGCCAAATACTTTTCTGCAGTTTATAACCACGCTCTGGTATGGCCAATAGACTGTTACAGATAACTACTGTCATGGATGAATATCTGAAAAGGTGCGTGTCACTTGCATGCACTATGTACTGTAGGTGCAAACTGGCACTTTTTTCTAGCCTTTTTTGCACTAACAATGTTATACAACATACAAGTAACCGTACAGCTACAGCACTTCAACAAGGTATATGCACGATGCTTTTCCTTTCTTTACAAAAGCTGTAAGTAGAGTAGAATCCAGCTGAGACAGAAGGGTCAGGCCACTTACTTTTGTGCAGGTACTCGATGAGCTGATATATTTGTGCAATGCCTTCTTCTGTCAGTGGGGCTCCAAACACTACGCCTTTTTCTAGACAATAGAAAAAGCATAAAGTAGTAGATTATTCCAATTGCTGGGGCTGCACTCCCATGAAGGAGAAGGTAAGAGCCGCTATTACCTTTGATGCAGCTGTGCAAGACATGTGCTCAAAATAAACCATATAATGCTCGACTTTCTTCACTTTCTAAGTGTAGACAGGCATGCTGTACCTCAAAGACAGATATTTTGCAATGAGCTATTTTGTTCTGTTGATGGAAAGAAGCACAAGCGCGATCATCCCTCCAACGAGCTCTTACCTCACCCTGTAAAACTAGATTCTAAAGCCAAATACCCTTCTCCATGACCAGTCAAAAGAAGATTTCAGTTGTAGTCCAGCTCTGACACACACTACTAAATAGGAACTACACAAGAAGGTGAGCCATACATGGCCCATATCTTCAGGGTCTGCCGATTTTAGGTGGAGGCCTTGGAATTATGGAAATTATCCAGAATGATACCATGGTGGCGCCACTGCCTTCTACAGGGCAAATGTATCCCTAATTGGACTATGTCTGCCCTATGTTGTCCCCGTAGCAAACTGCTATCTGGCAAAAATACACCAAACCACTTTTAAGGAGTGTCATAGTAGAACATTTAAACATAGTAGATAAGGTTGGAAAAAAATACACATCCAGTGTGTCCAATCTACAACCCTACAGTGTTGATTCAAAGGAAGGCAAAAATTCCTATGAACTTGATGCAGTTTGTCCCATACAAGAAGAAAAATGCAGCAAATCAAATGACTTTCTTGAAAAATATGACATAAGATGTTATAGGACATTGACCCAGAGGCAGGGCTGTGGAGTCGGCAAGCCGAACCCCCGACTCCGACATTTCCCAAACCTCCGACTCCCTCATACACGGCGCATGTTTAGGTGATAAATTTACTGTAGTATAATGGTCACATCAGGCAGTTTATCACCTTATGATACAATAATCAAGCTATTTAGGTAGAACAGACACTGACAAGCAAAAGGGTAACAATGTTTTGATCTTTTGAACACTTGTGGGTAGAGTTGAAGAAAAGGCTGTATTTGTATCCAAGTCCAGTCTGCACCAACATTGGGAACGTGTAGAAGAGACCTGGGATCAGATTTTGGTCAAGATGTGCTTGAATCTGATTCAGAGCCCAGAAGGATTCAGGCATTGCTGAAAACCAAAGGTTGATTTCCCAAATATTAACAAAATAATAAAAATTAACACTGATATTTAGGAGCAAAAGTGTAACTAAGCAGATGCTAAATACTTGCAAGTCAAATGTATGTATAATATGGGTCAGATGACTGTATATAAAATTACAGTAGCCTCATGTACAAAGCTGTAGTGGATGGTGAGATATGGAGCCTGAAAGTCACAAGTTCAAAACATTGTTACCATTCTGCTTGTCAGTGTAAAATATATTTATTGGATATGACTTTAGGGCACAAAGAAATTTTAAATATGCAAAACACTGCAGGAACATTTGTGGAGTCTCTGAATTTGTTCTGAGAAATGGTATCGTCTCCATCAGATCCTGCATACATGACCTCACATCTGATCTCATTTCCAGGCTAGAGAACGGTCTCTCTACACTAACTTGGGTTGGGGGCAAAGCGGTGACCACAGGGGCAACATCTCTAACAATGTCAGGGTATAAAGGAATTGCCTCAGCCAGTGTCAGTTTGAATGGTTGATCTTCTACTTCTTTGAAAAAACAGGTGAAAAATTTAGCTGAAATCTGTTTGCCATGGGAGCGGAATCTTTTCCTCTTGGGCAGCGCTTTGTCTGCTCCAGGTCATCAATTACACTCCTCATGTGATGAGGCTGACGATATGGGAGCTGCAGCACTGGCCAGAACCAATTCCTCTTGCTCTTTGCACTGCATCGAACTAAATGGACCAACTTATTATATATTTTGGAAGTCGGAGTCGGTCCGTTTTAGGACTACTCCGACTCCTGCAAAATAGCCACTGACTGCACAGCCCTGCCCACAGGTTCATTCTAAGACCTTCTTGAACTTGTTCCATAGTCTCACCGCTTTTACAGTAAAGAATTCCCATCTAGGATGGTGAAACCACCTTTCCTCTAAGTGAAGGGGGTGTGCCCTTGCCAAGGTTATAGTCCAAGATGTAAAAAGATCATGCAAGAGATCTGCATACTGTCCTTTCACATTATGTCCCCCCCCTCTCCCCCCGCTGTCTCTCCCAAGCCCCCGACCTCTCAAGCTGAACAATCCCAAGTTGTCTTTCTTGGCGTTTTTCAAATGAGAAGTGTGTTTATTACATATAGTCTCTCTTGATATATCACACACATAAACACGCTGACTCTGTCAATCACCTTGCACCGTATGGGTGCTTTCACACAGTGCTTTTATGGTGCACTTTTGACGCGTTTTTTGTGCAGGAAGGCACAGCAATTAATGCTATACATATCTGCACAAAAAAAAAAAAACGTACCATGTGAAAGCACCCTCTGTGTTCTAACCATCGTTTTACAAACACACGCACACCACAAAACACTCCACACTTCGCCCTGCTTTAGCTTAACAAGGATAAATTACTGTAACTATACCTGAATCACAGAAACAAGTCTTGAAAGAGACCAGGGTCAGGTCGCAAAAACCAAGAGAGGTCAGACCCACTTAACCCCTCACTATTGCGGATAACATGGGGCTGCAGTCAGCCAGTGTGTATTGTGAGAAGGCTGAAAATTCACCTCAACCCTCGTTGTGCCGGTTTCCAAATTCTTGTTTAGCCCAGAAAGACACCCGACATCATGCAGATTCCTGCTCTTTATTTCAGTTCAAACAGATTTTTATGCAGGTGCTCAGAGGCGCGGTAACAGAATAATCATTACGTCATATTACAACCTAGATCATTGGCTTCATTTATTCATAACAGTGCTATTGGTTACCTTTAAATAAACTTATTGGTAAGTGGTGACCTTTTAATAACTTTTTTGCTACACATCACCGAATGTCTAGAAATGTCCAAATTTGAACATTTGCTGAGGTATAGGAAAACCCCTGGTCTAAAATAATAGTTTACTGTTCTTTAGAGTACTGGGAAAAGCAGGTGGGTCCGCTGAGTGGGGCTTTTTACAATTGTTTTGGTTATTAACTAGCAAGAGCGGCGTCTTATCAAACTGGAAGAACTGTATATATGGTCTTAGAAACATCAGAAATTAAGTGCTGACATATTAAACAATTTATCTAAATCATCATAGTAATAAGCCATATGCACCGGTTGCAATCAGTGTCCAATAGAAGAATAGGTCATTTCAGCTGAATAATGGATTTCTCTGACGTCTGGTTGAGAATTACAAACACTTTCATTTAAGACTAAAAAAACTAGTCGAATCGTTTAACCCTAAAACTTTGGCCTATGGGTATTTCCCCATCAATTGCTTAAAGGGGCTTTGCCAAGAAGTTCCTTACCCAACAGGCTGATACTCCCCTCTTGAGGCTTGAAAAAAAAGGGGTGTTGTGTTTAAAAAAACCAAGTACCTCCTCTGTGATGTCATCACTCCACCTCCCATGCATGCTTCGGATATTCAGTCTCTGTAATTGAGTAAATATTGTTTGGCTAATGCACAGGGGATAACTGTATTGTGCACAGGAGAGAAGATAAGCTCCGAGCAGGCAGCATTCTTTCATTTGTTCACAAACTGATGCAGGGGAGTTGGGAGGGCTGAGCAGGGAGTGTCTGCATGTTTACTCAGATCATTACATTACAACCAGTGGATTCTCTATACAAAAGACACAGGATCTTTTCTCCCCAGTCCCTTCAAAGTTCATTCATGTTCCCTGCCATCAGATAAGTGCAAACACAACCGGGGCCAGATCAGCTCCTGGTAGTATCTAATGTAAACAGGAAACTAAGGGCATGTAATTCAGGCTGTAACTCGCAGAGGCTTCGACATATTAAGAAAAGTGATTAAACACCCATTTTGGAGGATCCCACATCAACATTAGATCGTGGCAAAACCCCTTTAAAACGGCACTCCAAGCTGAAAAGTTACCGATGCCTGTGCTTTAGAGATGGTAACAGGTTAGAGATGTGTACCCAGAGCTTTTGAAATTTGACATGCATATTAGTCTCCTGTACATGCTACATGGTGCTGGGGACAGAGGAGAGTTTCCAGGTGGGCATTTCCATAATAATCAATATATTCTAATTTTTATTATTGGTTCTTTGAATCCTCACTATTCAATAGAAGCAGACTCTGTTAGTGTGCTGGTTACCCCGATGAAGCCACAACAGGTGGCGATACACGTGGGGACTCCTCCACATGCATCTCAATATTTATTAGTGTAATCAGCATTATCGATACATCATATACTGAACAGGTTTCGGTTCTCTAGGCTCTTATGTACCTTTGGGATCTTTTTGTGTGTTCACATAGATAGCCTGCAATTGTAGATTTTCTAGAAGGTTTGAATGGTTTGTATTTTCTGTATGTAGGATTTGTGTAATTTGGTTCAGGAGGTAATACAAAAAAAAAAAAATCATTGTATGAGCAATGTGCTATCCTGCTTTCATGTCTATTTTCACTGGATAGGTTACATTTAAACAAGATGTAAATTAGTTCAGATACTACGCTGTGAAGCAGATACTAATGGAAATAAATAGCCTCATAATTACAAGCAGAGGAAAATACATTTCTCACCCTGTTATTTTCTATGTGAGTTTCAAATATAGCCAAGCTCACTTGCTCAGCTATATCTGGAACTCAGAAAAAAAATAAAAAAAATAATATAATAATAACTAGAGAACTGCGCAAATCTGACCATCTCCCTGTTCTGAGGCCAGCTCAGTGAGCTACGAGTCAACCTCAGAAGGGCTTTTGCCAGATGTCAAAACCCTTTTAAGAACTTAATATAGGCTACTAAGAAGGACAACATAGCCAATTACATAAAAAGGAGCCATTTCTTTAAAACAACCCTTTCAAACTACATTCTCTAAGGCAAAACAGTCAATGTCAAACTTTCCAATATCAACCATAATATGCATACATTACAGTGTGTGTGAGTGATATAGATCACACACACTAATATATATTTGGCAAGACCAAATTGGCACCCAGTAAACACATCACCCGGACACAGGCAGTAGTTTTAACCCCTTATAGGGGGATGTATCGCTTCTTCAGTTTGTGTGTTTTATTGTACTCTCAGCTTCTCAGCTCTACAAATTCAGGGGCGTTTCTTCCCCTCCTAGCTGGGTGTTTCTTAACTGAAGGGGGTGACATCATCCCCCCTTCACTATTCATGCTGGCTCCCGAGGCACCCCCAACCCCTCCCGAGTCCATATGTCACTGCTTCATTCTCCCAATGCAGCCTTATTTTGTAAGTATGTTTACGTACCACAGGCTTGCATTCAGTCTAGACAGCCTTCTATGAACTCGGAGCACTGATCTCTTCTCCTCTCACAGCTGGAGGTTTGTTACAATTGAATCCAGCCTTCTATGAACTCCTCCAGAGCAGCACAGATCTCCCTTCTATGTTTACCCACAGGAGCAGTTCGGCATCGAGGCACAATTCTGCTGTTTTCTGATTGTTGAAGCCCTGCAGTATTATTGTGTTTCTTCTGGCTGTGCAGAGTGAAATTGCTGTTAGTCCCGTACTTGAGTGAGAGGGGCAGCCTAATGCTCCTATGTTTGCATTAGGCACCAACGCACAATTCTGCTGTTTTCTGATTGTGGAAGCAGGAGCAGTGCCTCTGTTTCTGCTGGCTGTGCAGAGTCAAATTGTGCCGATCCCTTACTTTGAATGAGAGGCAGGAATGCTCGCTCCCGTGAATACGACCGGGGCCAGACAGAATGTAAATTAGTAGAGCCGTCAGCCAATTACATGAAAGGAGGTGGGATCCGACCGGCACTGGGAAACTGTTTACAGAAAACGAAGATAAGGCAGACTGTGAAAACAAGTCAGCTTTGCTAATGACATCCAATTGCAAAGTTGCTTGTTTTCACTGTCCCCTTATTCTGAAGACCATTTAATGAAATGATACAACCCCTTAAAGGATCTTGCGGGTTTTATTTTTGGTTGACAATCTTTTTTTCTCCTTGCCTTCCAAGGGCCATAACAACTTTATTCTTCCATCTACCTAGACATATGAGGGCTTTTTATTTTACAAGACAAGATGTACTTTCTAATGATGTTATTCACTGTACTATAGAATATACTGGGAAACCGCAAAAAGTTTTCCAAGTGGGACAAAATGCTAAAAAAAAAACAAAAAAAAAAAAAAACCAACACATACACGTACTTGAACCATGTTTGCAGGTTTTTTTTTTTTTTTAGGGTGTTCACTCTCCAGTAAAAAGTGATGCGTTATCTCTACTACATACAGGTTGAAATGCGTCCAGCGATACCAAACATGTACGGTTCCCTTTAGGATTTTTGGCAAAAAATAAATTCCAAAATGTTTTTGAAATTTGCGCCGTGGCGCTATTTTCTGCGACCAATAACTTTTTGTACTAACACCTACAAAATTGAGTGCATTTTTTTTTTTTTTTACAGGCGGAGATTTACTTTTTATTGGTACCAGTTTGGAATACATACTACCTTTCTGATCAATTTTATTCCAATTTTTAGAGGAATGACAAAAAAAAAATTTTGGTGTTGGGAATTTTTTTCCTCTGCAGTGTTCAGCGTACAGGATAAATTATGTTAAATTTTAATAGATCAGACTTTCGGACACAGCGATACCAAATATGTGTAACTTTTTAATTTTTTTTATTTGTAAAATGGCAAAGGGGAGGGGAGGGGGGGGGGATTTGAACTTTCTTTTTTCTTACTGTAACTTTGAGTCCCCGTAGGGGGCACAATCATTTCTACAACCTAATGCATTGTATAGACAATGCATTAGAGTGTACCAACATGGCGGTCTCCCCACAGGAAGTAGTGAAACTGAAAACATGGCAGCAATGGAAGCCTTCACAAGGCTTCCAGCTGCCATGTTCAGCTATTGGAACCCCACGATTTCACCATGGTGTCACGATCAGAGTGAGGAACGGTGTGTGGCACCGTTTCTCATTTAGACGCCGCGGCTATCTTTGCCGTGGCCTCTAAAGCGTTCAACAGTGTGGGATGGCGGTGGCTCCATCCCGTGCTGTAACCGCTGCAATTAGCAGCTGACACCCGGCAGCTATGTAGCAAGATCGCACCGCAATCCCACGACAAATCCCCTTGACGACTCTAGGACGTATTCAACTAGACCTCAACCAGTTTATTCCTCAGCAGGTTACAGAACACCAGAGAGAAAACAAAACCTCGGCCGTCTGGTCACAAACCACACATCGCCCAACCAGTCCTCCTAGTTCCGGCTTCCCCAAGCCTGGGGGGGGGGGGGGGGGTTTTAAGAGCCCTCTCTTTAGCCCTGCTGCTGCTGCACCCCACTCCAGGTAACAACCAAACCCTCCTGGTGTCCTCAAGACCAAGTCTGGAATTTGTGAATTCCCTCTCTCCCATCACTCCACTGTTCCAAGGAGGCCAGCCCATATTAACTGCATTGCAGTTACACTATTGGCTACTCCAAGTGTCAACAACTTAGCGTTACTGACCCCAAACTGCTGGCTTCCCCCACCAAGACCAGGCACCTCCGTTGCAGATCTCCTGCTGCAACCAACGCCATGGCAGCAACCTGAAGTCGCTCTGTCACAATATGCTACAGAAACGATCCAACAGCAACCAGCTATGGTCCTCCCCAAAAAATTCATTTCCTGCAGACAAATAAAGTGCACACTACACTGTGGATATCCATAAATAGATTACTCTTCTTATATTCATTATCAGAACACTAACATTTGTGATTTACACATGACGCTCCAATATCCAAATCGCTTGTACACAAAATTAAAAACTTACCGCTGACTTTGTCCACATACAGTTTGCTCTATGTTAAATAGAATTTAATGTTTTATAATGTACAACAGTTAATCACATTCTCACAGGGTTAATACAGACATGTACTTCTAGTTATTTTAAAGAGAACCTGTCACAGATTATGCCCCCCTTGCTGAGGGCAGCACAAGCTAGTGTCAGACCTGCTGTTTCCAGCGCTGTGTCCCTTATTCTGTAAGATGCTGTAGTTTTCGTGTATTTAATGCTCAAATCTGCAGTTCTCAGCCAGAAGAGTCATTCAGTATCAGTTTTTTTTCAAACCCCGCCCATCTGAGGCTAGCCCCGCCCACCTCAACTGACAAACCTATTACTTTGAAAAGGTAGAAACATGTAAATAACTGCCAGTGGGCGGAGCTAACACCTGCTCATGAATAAGATTTGAGGGGTAAATACTCTAAAGCTCCAGCATCTTACAGAATAAGGGACACAGCGCTGGGAACAGCAGGTCTGACACTAGCTTGTGCTGCCCTCAGCAAGGGGGGCACAACCTATGTGACAGGTTCCCTTTAAAACCTACTTACACTACCATGTTGGGTGACTGGGAGATTGGTCAAAGCGAGTTGAGGTTACTGACCAATGGCAATTTTAGTGGGATGGACCCGGCTAGTTCTAGTCCAATGCATCAGCCAATTGAGAGTTAGGGTATGTTCACACGGCGTGTTGGATCCGCTTTTTTTGGATCTAAAAAACACATTTGGTGCGTGTTTTTTTTTGCTGCAGCAGAAACACACCCTCTAGTTTCACATAGGGCGCCTGCTGCGTCTTTCGGATCAAGAATCAACATGTCAATTCTTTGAATGGATATGAAAGACGCATGTAAACACGCTTCGGTGATCACTCGTCTGAACGCTGATGCGGGTTTTACATTGAAAGTAACGCATCTAACAATGTGCAGTGTGTTTGGGTCCGTTTAGGGTCCGAAACACGCATCTAGAAACATATGTTAACACGCCGTGTGAACCTACCCTTACACAAAGAAGGTATAGAAGGAAGGGTGTGGATAACTGAAGTGATGGAACCTGGGGCATAGCCAATGAACCTTGGTGAGGGGCAAGAAGGCCATGTGTCTCCCATGAGGTTGGGAAGGCATCTGGTCTCTGGAGGAAAAGGACAGGTATTCTATCTACACATATTCAAAGGGATGAATAAAGTATATTTTATATATCTTGTCATTAGCGAAATATCTTATTTCTTACACTCTGTACACACTGATCGAAAAAGCTGTAAATCACTGTATGTGGGCAGGGTAAGCAGGACTCCTACTGTCTCTTAAGGAGTCCTATCAGTATTTACTTTTTACTCATAAAGCAACAGAAGTTCATATATAGGTATTCATGATTCGAAGCGAGGTTTCTAACATCCTACTCTTAGATAGGATGCCATAGACCACCTGACAAGATCCCCTTAAATCGAATATTCTTCTCCATGTGGTGGAGTCTGTGGACTTTCCCTATGGGAATGTTCTACCGTGGTAAGAATTAGTCTAAAATGAATGTATATTTAACCCCTTACCAACATGTGACGTATGGATACATCATCATGGCGATAAGGAGCTATGGAGCAGGATCACGCACAAAGTCTGCTCCATAGCTGGCAGGTCCCTTCCGATTATCACAGAGGATAACAAAAAAAAAAAAAAAAAGCTTTTAGGAATCCACATACAGCAAACCGAAAAATCAGCAGAGCCTAAAGATCAGAAATTGCAATAAAAGCCAAGGGACCACAATAAAAGCAAAGCACATGCAGTTTCTAAAGAAGATGATTTAGACACAAAATTATACGGAGAATGAGTCGGTGTGCCAACTGCTGTGCCACTTACCACAGCTAGGGAGAGCCACAGGGTGGATTTCACCAACTCTCCATGGTTCTCTGTATTACAGAGCGATCTGTAAATTCTTCACTGCAGCATTTTAATTCATACAAAAAAATAATCCTACATCACTTCTATTATGTAGATCAGGCATTCCCCTACACAAGTCATTTATGTGAATGCTTTGTCCTCAAAGTGTAGTAAGTTTATATAGCTCCAATTATACAGTGGAGAATGGAGTAAAATTGACTGCAAAGGGTTTCAATATTAAAACTCAAGGGAATCTATAAAGGAGTGGTCGTCTGATTTGCTTACAGAAAACGAGTAAATAGGATTTTTTATCTAAAAATGCCTGTGTCTAGATATTGCTATAACAGACTTGCTAAGGTGCCCCTAGTGTTCTTTTCAATCCCAGTTAGAACGTCCACATATTGGGGCCCATTTATCAAGGCAGTTGCGCCACAATTTGCACCAAAAAGAACGTCTTGCATGCTTTACACCACATTTATTATGTGTTAAGACAGTTTCAGACACTTCTGTGCCTCATCTGTCAAAGGGTGTGTGGCCTTGTCAAAGGGGCGTAGTTTCACATAAAAGGGGTGCGACTCAAAATGCGTCAGAATTTTGTCACAGTTAGGCCCTGTTCACACGACGGATTGGGCCAAAACCATGTCCAAATCGCGCCTAGTTTATTTACATTGTTTCCTATTGGAAGCCACGTTAATATTCACACGCCGCGGCCTTGCCGCGCGTGTGGGAGAACTCTCCTGTCAATTCTTGACAGGGAGTTCTCAGCGCGGCGGCCGCGCGGTGATGCCACGGGTGGTGCGCGGCTGGCCCCCTGCCTTTTAATTTGCATGGGGGCAAACCCTCTCCGCAAGCCATGCCCCACCCACACCAAGAGCACACCTTGCGGCAAGGTTAGGATGAGGTTTGGCTGCGGTAACCGCGGCCAAACCCGCCGTGTGAACAGGGCCTTAGTGGCGTAAAAGTGAGCCAACTTAATGGTACAAAGTTAGACTAGACAGTTCTAACCTGCACCAGATTTATTAACACTGATAAATGTGGCAAATTGTAAGGCTGACTAGTCTAATGTTAAACGGTCTTAGGGCTTGTCCCCACTGCACTGTTTTCCAGCCGATTTTGCAGACACTTTTTGGTTTTGAAAGTCGTTTGCAAACCTGCTGACAAACTTTAGCACGGACCTTAATGGAGAATCCGTGCAGCAGTCCCCACTGCACGGATTTTCCACCAGACGGTTTGACACCAATGTTTTTCAGACCATCGGCAAACATGTTCATTCTTCCGCCCGGTTTTTGGGTGGAATATGAACAAGTCTATGCGGAGAAAATCCCTCCCTCTTCGCAAACAGCGAAGAAAAGCTGCCCCCACCCCTCCTACGACTGTGTGCACAGCCACAAAACAGAGCAAATACCGGTCGGGATTCCTGAACAGTTTTTGCACTGTGCCATGTGAACGGCCCCTTAGTGTTAGGCACTATTGATAAATGCGCCCCAATCTGTTCAGGTAATCAGTCAATAGTCTTATTGCTTGGTCTGCACAACAGCAGGATTCATTCTACTGTCCACGACTGAGTATGTGTGACCACTGGAATTGGACACATTGGGGCGTATTTATCAATAGTGTCTAACTGTAAGACAGTCTTACAATGCGCCATTTTGATGTGTCATCAAAAAATGACTTATTGTTTAACTCACATTTTTATGTTAAACACATTTTAGGATTTTTTTTTTTGGGGGGGGGGGGGGGGGGTGGTTTGTAATTTTTCATATCACTATTTTTTTTTTTAATAATTCTTAAGTCCTGCAGTTTTCACTTTGGCCACTAGGCCTAATAATAGTCTGACACTCCCTGTGTTTTTTGGTGTCTGCTCATTATCAGTACAAGCAGGGTCAAACTGAAAGGAGACACCAATGTGTACAGATAACACCGGATCCACCAGTCACAAGAGGAGATGTCACAGCTCTCCCTCCTCCCTGCAGAGTGATTTCTTCCTAGGTCACAGAGCCTAGAAAACTCTCCTATACAAGTCTAAGGGACAGAATCTGTCTTAAGAATCCTATGGGCATTAAAGCGCTGTAAAGTAAAATTCTGCTGTTAAAGCAGTGCAACCCAAGAATGACTTCCCACAAGAAATATATAGACGGCCGAATAGGGGAAATTTTACAACAGAAATAAAAACAGCTGAGAGGAAAACAATATGGTTAGGGGCTTTATTTAATAATAAAAAAAAAAATAAATACATAAATAGGCGACAGATTCCCTATTATAAAACTGGTGCAGGTTAGTACTTTCTAATTTTGTACCATCTTTATGTTGGCTCACTTTTAAACCCCTAACTGCGACAAAATTCTGGTGCATTTTTGTCACATTTTAAGCCACGACTCTTTCCCGCAAAATCACGTCCCTTTCGCCAAAGCCACACCTGCTTTGTCTGACAAAGCGCAGAAGTGTCTGAAATGGTCTAAAACACAGAGTAAATGTGGTATAAAGCTTGTAAGACAAATTGGCGCAAATGGTGTCAAATCTGGCGCCACTGCCTTGATACACGTGACCCATTGTGTGGACATTCTGAAAGCGGAATTAAAAGAACCAGGGGGAGTCATTACCATTCTAGACTCAAATACGATGCGTCTGGTATCTGACAAATTAATAGACAGGAGTCAATAAGGGTAAACTATACATCTCGGACAGTCACATTTTATAAAAACACAAATCTATTTAGTGATGAACAGGATATTTTGCTCGATTTCTATAGATGTATACAAGACCTAATTAACCGTGATCCATGCCTATTCTTTACTGAGGGAACAGAGGGTTGAACCATGGGGGGTGGGGGGAGAATCAGGAATGCAATCTCTATTACAACACATTATCGTGCGCCCGGTTATAGACAGCGTGAAGCCAGTACTTTTAGAAGATCAAAACTATATTTACAGGCACAGCAGTCCTTTTTAAAATTATCGATTTCAATTTAGAAGAATGTTTTGTGTGGCCCAATAGAGCAAGAAGAAAGCGGCGATTTGGACAGACATTTAAGTTCAGACCTCAGCCCCTCCAAAATAATGAGGGAATGAAACTCCTATAGAAAACATTTACTTATTGCTGCTAAATGTAACTCGACAGGTTGCTGTACTATAGGGGTGTACTTATTTCCTGGTTTCATAACATTGGCTTACATTTCTTTTTCTTTTTTTTTTTTTTTTTTTTGAGAGGGGGTGCCCCATACGAAATATAAGTTTGTTTTCACCAGACATTTGATTGGTTATTAGAACTGCTGTAATTTACGTCCCAATAACGTGCACCCTCTTTCAGATCTAGGTTCTCGCCCCATGGCTGTACTGACCTTTACGCTTAAGGAAGTTAAGCGACTTGAAAAAAGCAGCGGCTGTTCCATTCGGTCCCGGAAGTTTTGGTTCCACTTCTCCCATGAGCTGAGCAAACTCTGTTCCTGGCAGATCTATCAACCTTGTGATGTTACTGACCATTAGCTCGGTAAATACTTCCGGACTGTCGTGTCGGAGTTTCTCCACAAAGAAGTCTGGGTTGTAGATGACCGGCTGGCTTCGTAGGGAGGCATCGTTACAAATAACTATGTTGCACAGCGTGTCGCTGAAAGGAGGAAAAAAAAACAAAACATTTATTTCATCTATAAAATGTGAACAATGAAAAGCCAGCAACAAATATGAAACACCAGCATGAGGGGGGGTCACTCCGACAGCAAAGCCTAAATTAAAAGGGAACAAATCAGCAGAATCATGCTGCTCTAACCAAAGGCAGTCAAAGCAGAAAATTGATAGCCTCCTTATACAAAAAACCCCAAGGAGCCACACAGGACACTTCTCCTGAAGCACCAACGATGCAGCCAATTCTTCTTTTTCTTCCTCCCCTTCTAAGTGCCAGGACTTATATTTCCAGTCAATTAGCTGTATGGGTAGTGGTTATGGTGTAGACATGTTAAACCTCTACAGGTCAAAACAAAGATCACACATGTATAGAGTTGTTGTATTAGGTTTTACAACACTTAGTCTAAATGGTGGACAATTTTGGTCACAACTACCCGAATTAGGATTTTTCTCTATTCTTAGCAGTTTAGGCCTCTTCCTTTCAACATAAAATAGGGCATTTCGAATAAGAATGTACTATATATATATATATATATTAATATATATATATTTTATTACATACACCACCACACACACACACACACTAGTATATCTAAAAAAATTAGAATATCAGAAAATTAAAGGGGTTCTTATAATTCATGCTGTAATAAGTCTATAAAATATGGGTTTCTCTATTTGACTTAAGATAATTGATAAATACTTTTTCAACGATATTTTAAGTTTTTGAGAAGCCCTAGTGTGATATATATATATATATATATATATATATATATAATACACATATACACACAAACACATACATATACACACACACACATACCTTGGTATAATTTGAACTTGTTAGAAGTCCTGTTTGGACTTGAAAAATTTTGTTTGATATACATTATTTAAGAATAAGGGCATGTACACGCGACGTAATTGCGGCATGTACAGTGCACGCCGCAATATGCCGGGTGCTTTGGGAGTCGCACTGATCAGCGCATATCCCCAAAGCACGGGGGGGGGGGGGCGGCAGCTTGCGGCCCCATTGACAATAATTAACATGTCACTTATCTCCCCGCACGTACAATACGATCGTATTGTACGCGCGTGGAGGGGGGGGGTAGATGAGGCGTAATCCATAGTTCTCTATGAGAGCTATGGATTACCATAATTGCACCGTGCCGCAAATGTGCGCCGCAATTACACCGTGTGAACATACCCTAAGACTTGAGGTGGCCAGGACCTGCATGGCAGCAAACGCATAATAGAGGAGCACAACTTTCAGCCAGATCAAGCGAGGACGAAGGATTTAGCAGCCTCTTGCTTCCGGAGGGGAGCGCTGCTTTGGCCGCACACAGACTCCATGCAGCATCTAGGATCAAGCACCATCGGTCCTCTCATAAGTGCTGCAGTCTCCCCGATCCCCTCATCTCCTGCTCCGGCTTACCTGGGGAATAGACTGCACAGTAGCTTGTGCTGAGTATGCGACTGTGTGTGAGGTGGTTTGACACTCTGGTATACCTCACTCAGCTTCCAGCAGTACCGCCATCTTTAACCCTCTGCAGCGTTACATTGATCTAGCTCTGCTAAAACAGTCACCTTGTGGCCGACTACAGCTCATACACCCCGCTATTACAGCTTCATCCAGGCTGCCTTTGGAGCATGCGAGTAGTATTGTGGGTGATGCACAGTAATCCTATTGTTATTATAAGAACGGATTATTTTCCCTTTATTTCCTATGGGAAAAGTCTATTTGGTATAAGTCCAGTTTGGTATATGCCAAAGGATCTGGAAAGGATCAATGACTTCTACCAAGCACACACTGGGTTGCTTTGGGTAACAGGGACAGTCTTCTTCTTAGTTTTCATAAATTAGGCCCATGGTCTTTATGATTAATCCCCTATAGCTATTCCTCCCTCACAGGAACAGTCTCATGGCATTAATACTAAATAGCTTTGTTTTTATCGCTCCTCTTAAAAGTAGCATTGCTTCTAACGCTTCACTGACGACGACGAAACACCCCCCCAAGCACAACGGTAGTGTGTACTCCAGTTACCACATCAAGCAAACAACTTGACCTTTTAAGTCAATTCTCTTTTACATCTATTCTTTCAATCTTAAGTGCTTTACCGTGAACACATCATCCGTTCATCAAGTAAACTTCACCTACTATAAACACACAATTTTCACAGGCAGTAAAACACCTACTTCCAAAGAATAAAAGTCTAGATTAAGAAAAAGACATTAGAAAAAGACACATAGAAGGCTTACAAGAACGCAGAAAGCTTCTGGAGCGGCATGAATAGGACTGGACGTTGATGGAAATAGGGCTGTGTACCATAACATGGGGGAAACCCCGCGCCTAACAATTTTTGGATAATGTCCCTTTTCAAAGAACTTGTACTCCTTCATCAATAGAAAAGCACTTGTACTTTAGAAATAAACAGATTTTCCATAGCACAACTGCTTAGTAAATTGGGAAGAAACTTAAAAAGGGATATTCCGAGAGTTGTAAAAGATAGACTGTCGGGGCAGGATTAAAAATAGAAGGGGAATGGTTATACCCCCAGATGTAACCCTTAGGGGTGGGGCCCGTCCCATTCATCCAGTAAAGAGAAGTGAAGTCATCCCTTACATGACAGGTGCAAACCCAAACAAGGCCTATGGCACATGCACATGATGTTGGGGCCTGTGATCGGCTGTACCAGTCATGTGAATGATGAACGGTTCACTGCTACTACTGGGTTGAGCGGGACGGGTGCCGTGGCAGAACAAGAGCATCCAGGAGGCACGTATGAACCTTTCCTTCCATTTTAAGAAAATTCTGGACAAATGAGCTTTTACAACGCTCGCAATGTCACTTTAAAATACAGCCGGTATAAGAAGTATTGAACACGTCACCAGTTTTCTAAGTAAACAAATTTCTAAAAATGTGCTATTGATATGAAATTCTCACATTGAAAACGCCTTACTATTTAGTTTGCTTCAAAAGCTTTTATTGGTGGTGACAGTTTCAACACACCTCCTGTATGGAGAAGCTAGTCGCAGACAAAGCTAAGGGGTGATATGGCCCATTCTTTCACACAAACACCATTCTAATCAGGACTGTTCTGTGGGCTCCTTCTATGAACTCAAGAGCTATAGATCCTTCTATAGATTTTCTATTGGATTCAGGTCAGGCGATTGGTTGAGCCTTTTCCAGAAATTTTTATTTGACTCTCTGAAACAAATTAAGAGATTCCTTGGCTGCAAGTTTGGGATCACGCTCTTGCTGAAATCTCCACCCAGGTTTCATTTTGTATCCTGGGAGTAATTTTTTTTCCCAAAAGTTTGTACATTTCTCCATTCATCTTTCCTTCGATTATATGAAGTTTGCCCGTGCCCATGTCGGAAAACAGCCCCACTCCATGTTGTTCCTACCACAACACTTCATGGTTGGTATGGTATTTTTGGGGTAAAATGTCTTTTGGCCTCCAAACACGGTGTGTATTATGGCATCCAAAAGTTCCCTTTTTAATTTTGACCAACCATTTCTCCTAGTATTTTCAAGTTTAACGAAACAAAATTGAGCAAATTTAAAAAGCGCTTGAACTGCTTTTTTTTCAGCAAGGAGTTTTGTGGGAGCTGCATACAGGCCGCACTTGTTTTCTTTGAAACAATTGTACCTGCTGATTCCAGGTCTTTCTCTAGCTCTTCACAGGTGCTCCTAAGCTCTAGGACAACCAACATTTTTTTTCCCTTCCCTCTTCATTCTGAAATTTTGCAGAGAGCACCTGGTAGTGTCTGGTTTATGGTGAAATTATGTTCTTGCCACTTCCAGATGATAGCCCCAACAATGCTCACTGGAGGCCTCAGTTTCCAGAGGTCTTGAGACAGCACACTGCTTTTACCCATCATGAGATGTTTCTTGTGTGGCACATAGGTAATGATACACTTTTTAACATGCCATCAGTTAAACCCTCGCTTTCTAAATACAGATGGATTTCAGCTGGTGTAATAACTTCCCATGGCTTTTTGCATCTTTCTCCCTGTGTCATTTCACATTATTACACAATTTATGGACATATACGGCTTGATTTATTTGCTTATGTGGACTGTATGGTCTGTTAACATCCTGTGAGAATTTCATGTAAATAGATTTACGTAGAAAACTGGTGACGTGTTCAATACTTATTTCACCCGCTGTACATGGAAAAAAAAAAAAAAATGAACATCTGTAATGGACCATATTCCTGTCCTAGGGTAACTGTATGGATTAAAAAGTCATGCGACACCCAGGTATGCATCAGTAGTTTGAGAAGCAGAACTCTTCTGCTGCGGCCAAACAGCAAAAGACAAAATACTCGTTTGGATTCCGAATCAGACAAGCATTTGAACACATGTGCGGTATTTTTTTGGGCACAATTTTCCATTCTCATCAGGTTTAATGAGTGCTCCACGTTTGCTCATTTCCATTTTGCTACAAGATCTACATCATTTTGGTACGGTGAGATTTCTTTAAAGGGGTTTTGCCACCATGTAATGTTGACGTGGGAACCTCCAAAATGGGTATTTAATCACTTTTCTAAATATATGTGATTAAAAACTCAGAGCTACAGCATTTCTCAATCCCCCTTAGTTACCTCAAAGCTTCCCCTAGTCACGACCCAGGAGCTGACAGGTCGCGCTTGTGTGAAACACTTCTTATCTGATGACAGGCAGAATGAATGAGCTTTTAAGGCACCGGGTAGACGGTGCAGTCTGAGGCTGTCTTGCTGTATTGAGAATCCACTGTTGTACTGTTTATTATTTCAGTTAAGTTTTGAGACGCTCCCTTGGATTCCTCACTCCTCACTCACCCACTCCCTCTCTTGCCTGCAGCTTCATGACTCAGCATTTGTATATATCCTGCTCCCGTGCTGACAGGAGGTAAGTAACTGCCATCTTGGCAAATCCCCCTTAAGACATGAAGGATAGATTATATATATAATAAAAAAAAAAAATAAACAAAAAAAAAACAACAACACAGGCCACCCGGCATTGATGACATTCACAATCGACTATTACAGAAGTTTAATGGGGCCATTACCAGGCTTACCAGACTGATAAGCAATATGGAAAACAACTCCATGGTCGACTGGAAAAGATCCGTGTTCATACCAATACTGAAATCAGTTAAGCGCACTCAATTTCTTGCTTGCAGTGAATTCAAATATTTTACATGATTTTTTTATTTTTTAAATAGATCAAGAAGCAGAACATATACTTCCAGGTATCTGCTCATAAACGGAATTACGGTTTTGTGACTCATCGGTAGTGCCGATAGGTCTGCAAGGAAGCAGTGGCTGTAGTAGTAACCCAGTCGCTTTGCATCGATAATAAATACATTTAAAGGGATGTTCCGGGATCTAACAATGCTCGGTGGTCCCTCGGGGTGGGAGTAAATATAGAACATAACACTCACCCTTGTCTCCCATTCAGTCCCAGTGATCTCTGCTGTAATCGTCTTCATTCACGTGACAGGTGCAGCCAATCACTGGCCACAACATCACCTACACGAGACCTCTGTGCCTGTAATTGGCTGTACCTCACAGGCAACCGGGGCTAAATGAATTTCATCTTCTACTCATGCCTCGACAGACCAACAAGCATTGTTAGATCCCACATCACCCCTTTAAACGTGGACAACCCCTTTAAGAGGATGCAAAGCGACTGGATTACTACTACTGCCACTGCTTCCTTGCAGACCTATCGGCACTACCGATGAGTCACAAATCCGTAATTCTGTTTATGAGAGTACCTGGAAGTTATGTTCTGCTTTTGATTATTTAAAAAAAAAAAAAAAAATCATAAATTATTTGAATTCACTGCAAGCAAGAAATTGAGTGCGCTTAATAACTGATTTCATTTTTGGTATGAACAGGATTTTTTCCATCGACCATGGAGTTGTTTTCCCATATTGCTTATCAGTCTGGTAATGGCCCTTAAACTTCTGAATAGCCGATTGTGAATGTCACAATGCCGGGTCCCTGTATATATTATATATATATTATATAAAATTTAAGGCATACATGTCTTTAAAGGGGTTTTCCCAAAGATGGCAGTTACCTACCTCCTGTCAGCACGGGGCAGGTAATACAAATGCTGAGTCATGAAACCAGGGGGGAAAAGGGGGGTGGCTGAGTGAGGAATCCAAGGGGGCTTCAAAACTTAACTGAAGTAATAAACATACAACAGTGGGTTTCAATACAGCAAACAGCCTCAGACTGCCCGTCTACCCGTGCCCTTTAAAAACTCATTCATTTTGCCTGTCATCAGTAAGAAAATTTTTACAAAAGCGCGGCCTGTCAGTCCTGGGTCGTGACTAGGGGAAGCTTTTAGGTAACTAAGGGGGGTTGGAGAAATGCTGTAGCTCGGTTTTCACTCTTTTTAAACACTAATTTAGAAAAAGGATTAAATACCCCTTTTGGAGGTTTCCCACGTCAACTTAATGGTGGCAAAACCCCCCCTTTTAAAGAAATCTCATCGTACCAAAAAGTGAAAATTTTTTAGCAAAATGGAAAGAGCAAAAGGGGGGACTCTTTTTTAAAGACGAGAATGGAATATTGTGCCCAAAAAAATACCGCCCTTTTTAAATGCTTGTCCGATTCAGAAACCAAACGAGTATTTTTGTCTTTTTCTGTTTGGACCAACAGAAGGTTCGCTTCTCAAAATATGATACATACCGGGCGAATGACTTTTTTTAAACCCTACAGTTACCCTAGGACAGGAATGGGGCCCTTACAAGTTTTTTTTTTTTTCCCCCTGAAACACACCATTTGTCACTCCCTACACTGGGCACTACAGGGACTTATCTGTATATAGATGTACAGTCTGGGTGGCGGTTCATCCATTTTTCAGTAAACCACCCCCTATTTATTAAACAGGGCCCGGCCCATTGTAAACTTGGCACTTTTTTACCGTATGTTTCACCCATACACCCTAATAGATTGAAAGCTCTCACGAGCAGGGCCCTCACACCTTGTGTCTAATTTGTAAGTACTATTAATGTGTAATGTCTGTACGTTTACCCTTGAATTTGTAAAGTGCTGCGGAATATGTTGGCGCTTTATAAAGAAAGATTATTATTTAAGAGGAAAAGGGGATGGCAAGAGAGATCTCAAATAGATGTGTGCAATCAAGTCACATTTTTATGACCACCAGTTAATATCCTGAATAACCGATGTGTGCAGCACAGACAGTAGCTGTAAGTGACTCAAAGTCACCTGGTAGGTTGTCAGAGGTATCTGGAACCATACTGACTGTATCCTATATCTGCTCTAGGGTGCTTGGGGAGGATCCAGAGATATCAAGGTGGTCTCACAGAGGCTCAATCGGGTTCAAGTCAGGGGAATTAGGAGTTCAGGGTAGTACTTGGAAGTCTTGCTCAGGCTCTTCCAATGTATGCGATACACTAGTAGCGGTGTGACACGTCGCATTGTCTTGCTGAAAGATCCCATCCGCCCTAAGGAAAACAAATCGGCATGTATGGCTGTATGTGATCTGCAATAATGGAGTCATACCCGAATGGTTTGAGGTTGCCTTTCACCTGAATGAATGGCCCAAAGAACGCTCTGGAACAGTGCACATACCCTACAGCTACTGGACCTGCAAGTTAATTGCAGCCAACACTATGGGAGCTGCATCCTCTGTTCACAACCGCTTGTACCACCATTTTGGGTTTCATATGACACCTTGATCGCTTTTTATGAAGGATTTTGGGAGGTGGGATGCACAAGATACAGCAAGCCTGGTAGTGTGGGGTTTTTTTGTTTGTTTTTACAGCAGTCACCATGCAGTATAAATACAGTTGACGTTTCATTGTTACCATTTGGGGGAGGAGAATAGAGTAAGAAATTTTTCCTCACCTTTCAAAAAAATTTTGGGAGGCCCATTTAATAAAATACAACAATTCTTTTTTTTTTTTTTTTTTTTTTTTAATTTACATCCCTGTATAAATGACATTAGTTTTTACTCTGCTGGGCAATACGATTATAGCGATACCCAATTTATATCTTTTTTTTTATCATAGCACTTAAAAAAAAAAAAAAAAAAAAAAAAAGTTAAGTGTAAGACGCAGTTTATTCAGATAGCCATGACTAATTTTTCCATATACAGAGCGGTGTAAGGGCTTTTTTTTGCGAGATGAACTGACATTTTCATTGGTACCACTTAGAGGTTTACAGTGCTTTTTAATCCACTTAATGTGCAGCGGGGTGACAAATGGAAAAAAATATATAGCAATTTTACAGCAGGGTTAGGGGCTAGATCGGTATGAACGTGGCAATACCAAATGTGTATTATTTTTGTTATCAGGAAAGGACGGTGTGAGCGTTTTACACATTTTTTGGGGTGTTTTGTGCGTTACGTCCCCAATTGCCCCCATGGGGTACTCGACTCCGCAATCTTTTGATCACTGGTACAATACATCACTGAACTGCTATGTAGTGTAGCCATCACTAGCTATGCCCGGGAATGGTGACATCACAGGCAACTCTGAAACCTCCGTTAGGCTTTTGGGTTATGGAAGCCATTGGTGGCCCGCGATCAGGCACAGGGTGCTGAGGGAGACAGCGGTAGTTCCCCCAGTCTTTATTTCTCTTCGCTGTCAGTTGAAATGGACTGTGGCATCTAATGGATTCATCTGCCACAACTGGTGTAAGCTCCGGTTGCAGCCAATGGAACCAGCTGGCTCCATGCACCGATCACGTGGGCTCATGGACATACCCATGTCAATTCCCGCAAAGGAAGTACGAGTAACTCTAGTGTCGGGAAGGGGATAAAGTGAACAAAAAGTTATATGTATCCAAAATGATGCTACTAAACAGTAACTTGTGGTTCGAATTTTAAATTTGCATCCTGTCATTTTGATGGGATGGATCTGCTAGGTTTTACTGCTGAATTTTCCCCATTGACTTTAAAGGGGAAGTCAAAATTTACAGTAAATCCAGTGCAAAATCTACAATAGCTGACCTCAAATACCTTGATGTGTGTGTGTTTTTTAATGATTTTTATTTCAGAAAACTTGTGTCAGAGACATATCAGAAATTTTGGTGTCTCCTAGCATACGGGGCCGGGTCACAGCCGCTGCGTGCATTTTACAAGCGTAATTGCGGCACAGATTTTGTGATGCTTTTATTCACTTACATTTAATTCCCCTGTCAATTCTTGAAGCCGATTTGGAAGCGTAAATATACATTTCAAAAAACACCGTGTGAACATACCCTAAGAAGCAGAAACACTGCAGGTTGAAGGGAGGAGATACAGGCAGTCTTTTTCTAAACTCTTTTAGAAGTTGTGGATCATAAGTAGTCAGGGGAAAAATGCTGCAGATAGAAAGGGAGTCTCAGCATGTGGTCCTGCTTCAAATGCCCCATCACCAATTTTCCCCAGGTTCCTCAGACACCTTGGAGACCCAGGCAATGAGGGTTACAGTAAGAGAGGTGTGAAGTGGGTCAAAGATGGATGCGTCACAGTGGAGTTGGGATTTCATAAAGAAGTATGGAATAACAGTACGTCACAGGCACACCCCGATTTAATTTTTTTAAATATAAAAGCGACCATCCCACCGCTGCCATCAAACTGTCAGGAAGATCCGTGCCCACTCAAGGGTCAACAGCCTGACTTGGGGGAGCGCAACATCACAAATACACCCCAAGGGGTACGCAAGGTCAGCCGGATATGGTTTCACAGTTAACCCCTGTCCACACAGGCACAAAAACCCCAAAGGAGTAAGGGATACCCTACTCCATCACCAGAAGGCAGGGTGGATAAAAGTCAATGTTTTTTAAAAAAAAAATTAAAAAAAAAAAAAAAAAAAAAAAAATCTGTTTTTGATTTAAATCGGATTTTTTTCAATAAACTGGTTTTTGGGGAAAATATTTTACCACCCAAAAGGTTTTCCCATCAGATAAAGCATTGTTTAACTCAGTAAAAAAAGGCGTAATGTGAACTTTCAAAATCCCCATGCTCTTCCAATGTTTCGTGGATTAGTGGGCTTTTCTCTCCTATATTATAACAGACGCCGCTTTACTTACGCAGTTCTCAAAACTGAATTTGCCCGCAAGGGGTACCACCCCTTTTCTTCACAGCAAAAAATGTTAAAAACATGAACGAGTTAAAAAAAAGACCTTTAATCCTATTGTTCTACAAACCCTAAAAATACAGAAAAAAACCCTCAGTGCAAATCCAAAAGATAGAAAATATTTTCTGATTGTTTGGGAGGGGAATAGATCTGCACAACAAAGAAGAATGTGAATCTAATTTGGAGGAGGGGGAAGGGGAAAGAAAGAAAGAAAATGAAAGTAAACTTTGAGCACAATACTGCGCATAGCCACAGCAGACAAGTCGGGATCTGTTTGTGTGTACGACTGAGGTTATTACATTCTTTCCTTATAATGGCAGCAGGCCTAAAAGACCCATTTGGGAAATTTTAATAAGCTCCTTGCCTATCAGTAAGACAGGCATGCGTGCAAAATGAAAACGATGCAACAAAGTTTGAAAGGCCGGGTGGCGCGAATGCAGATTTTTTGAAGTGAAATGTTTTTGACCAAATAGGGCCGAAGGGGCAAAAACTTAATTTTGAAAGTACTGGGCTTTCTTACTACAGTTTTTAAAACCCGCTTATTTTGCAATTATCTTCTGACCTCTTCCTCCTTTCCTACTCCCCATATCCCCCTCCAAAACTCTCCAAATTACTTTCTCTTCCCCCCTACCATCAGGCACTCATGCATTACTTATTAACCTCCCCCAAACCATCCTCTTTCGGGGTTGGCAAAAAATCGCTCATTTTCATCAGTAACCATTGAAATCATTTTCATTCTTCTGCTTCTTGCGCAGGAACATCTCCCCCCAACCCCAGTCCACCTTCCTTTACGCTCATCCCACCTTTTTCCCCCCACAGAAACCCTGCAACCTGCGTAATATTTGTGTCTTTTCCTCTCCCTTTAAAAGTGTGCTTTGGTAACGCCCATCCTCGTAATAAACTCACTGCGCCCAGACCTTTTCCTTTCTAACTCCCTAAATCTCCTACTCTCACAAAAAACGGGCTCCAGAATCAGACCCAATCCCTTGTCCCCCACCTCGGGGTTACATTTCACCCACACCCCCAGACCTACGGGCCGGGGAGGTTGGCATACTTTCCGCTCCCATTGCACCTCCGGTTTCCCCCCTTACCCTCACTCCTTCCCCCCTTTTTGGGTCCCACCCTCAAATCTTTGTCCTTTTTCCATCAAGTCGCAGTTTGTTAAAACCCCCCGGCTCACCCGTCGTTTCGGGATATTTTCTGCCTGGCTTCCTCTTTCCTTCGACTGAAATACCCCACTCATCAGGGCGATATCAACATCCCCAGTGACAACCCTATGTCTTTTTCCGCCTCCATTTCTTTCACAAACCCTCTTTCTGGCCTCTCCAGTTTCCCTGACCTCCAACTCCAAGGAGAAACTCTAAACGGGTTCTTCTGCGCCTTGCTAAATTTCAAATCTTACCAACTCTCCTTTAAAAATCTCGGACAAACCTTATCTCTTTTACTATCAACAACTTTTAGTTTCTCTCACACCCCAACCCCGTCCCCTTAAAAAATCTCCCTCTATCAACATCAGGAGCTCAGACACCAACACCCCACTCCCCCAATCCCTCCCCTCCTGCCCTGGTGTCAAACGTTACAATGAAACCCAAACCCCACCCTGGACTGTTGGCACCACTCAAACACCGCCCCCCAGAATCAACGCCGCACCTTGGCACCCCCTCAGCTCCCCAAACTACAGCGCTTTTCCCGGGTCCCGGGACTCTTGGAAAAAGTCAAAGTCCTGCAACTTTCCCCCACTAAAAATTTCATGCTCGGGGCCTACCACCCCCGCCTTCCCTCCCCAAACAAAAAATATTTCCCCTCCCTCTTCAACACTACACAAAAACCCCAAAAAAGCTGTTTGACACCTTCCACTCCCTCCAGGCCCAATCTCACCCCCGGGGCACTGACCTCTGTGCTGAGACCGGGCAACTCACTTTAAAAGAAAAATTTAAGCACCCGGGCAAACACCCAAAACCCCAATTTAACCCCCTCCTGTCCCTCCCCGAAATTCCTTTTAATCTGCTCTCAGTCCCTTAAACCGACATCAAAAAGAAAAATGTCCGGGCCCCTTTCCTTCGCTCGCCCCACCCCCTTGCTCTATGACCCCTTTCCTTCCCACCTTGTCCTTCCATTTCTCCGCTGTCCCTTCACCTCACTACAATCTTAACCTCTCTCCCCCCCACTGGAATTTTCCCCCATCTTCCTTTAAAACACGCTGTTTTAACTCCTTATTTTAAAAACCTCTTACCCCCCCTGCGCCCCCAAACTCCGCCCATTTTAACCTCCCTTCATCTCCAAACTCCTGGAACGCTTTGGTCTCTCTCGCCGATCCCATCCTCTGCTAACTCTTCAAACCCTCTGCAATCCGTTTCCGACCCAACACCACAAACGCTCTTTTAAATTTCAAATGACCTCCTGCAGCAAAACTCGGGGAACACTATTGGCTTCTTCGGGATCTTTTGCAGCGTTTGACACGTGGATCACCACCATCTCCTCAGAATGCCCGCGCCATCGTATCCGCAACCGCCTCTTGGTTCTCTTCTACCTCTCTGACCGCTCTTCAGTGTCTCATTCTCCGGTTCACCTCCTCTCCCTCTTGTGGGGGGTTTTCCTCAAATCCGTTCTTGGTCCTCTCCTTTTTTCCTCTACACACCCCCATTGACAAACCCAGAATTTTGGGCTTCCATACCATCTCTACGCGATGACACTCAACTATACACTTCCTCCCCAGACTTTCACTCCTCCCTTGCTACAAAACACCATGCTGTCTGTCCGCTGCTCTCCATACCTTTCTCATTTCCAAAATAAACCCCATAAAACTGAACTTCTAGCTCCCCCCCACAAATAACCGCCTCACCCTGCTAATTTTTCTCTCAGTGTGGGTACCCCCAAATCCGGGGAGCAGGCCCCTGCCCGGGGGTTAACAACTTATTGACCTTCTCCCCCATACAAATCCTTCCCCCCTTGTCACCTCACCTCAAGAACACTCCAGAAACCCCCATTTTTTCACTGTGGAAACAAAAAACTCTCATTTTTTCTCTTATTCATTTCGTCTTGACTAGTAAACCCCCACTTGTTGGTTTCTCTGAAAACCCTCCCCTCTCCAAACTGCCTGAATGCAGCCCAGGCTTTCCCTTTTTTTCCGCCGCTATACGATGCCTTTTACCCTGGTCATCTCCCTGGCTGCCTATTCAGTACAAATACAAAATAAACAACACTCCACCAAAGGCTCTCCACGTCTGCACCCTCATACACCCTCCCCCACTCTGTCACCACCCACCCTCTCTCTCCCCGCTCTGCTCTGACTAAATACACACCTCATCATCCGAACCCCATGCCCTCTCCAAATTTGCCTATTGCACCATTCTCTGGAACATGTTTTCCCCCTTATCAGGCACCTAACAACCCTCACAGTTTCAAGTGCGCTCGAAAACCTCTTCTTAACAAGCCATCAAAACCCTAATTGTCAAACCCCCAAATTTTTGTCACAGATTCTTTACTTCCTCACTTTGGCACCCACAGGCACTTATCTGTATATAGAGTATGGTTGGGATGGGAGGGGGCATCCAAATTTATGAACTAAACCCCATATTTATGTAACAGGCTGGGCCAATGTAAACCAAGCCTTTTCACCTTTGTTTCACCAAACACCCTAATAGTTGTAACTCTTGCAGCCCGGGCCCTCCCCACCTTGGTTCATTTGTAGTAACTTTTTTTTAAAGTTGCGGTTTGTCTGTGCTTATTCCCTCTAAAATTTTAAAGTGTGCGGATTTTTGTTGGACATAAAATAAAGATTATTATTAGAGGCAAATCATGAGAATTCGGGATGAAAATAACCAAAAAAAACTTCTAACAGGCCGGATCTTCAGGTTGGGAAACTTTTTATTGAAACCCATTTTTAAAGACTGAACGGGCATGGTGAAAAACTTTTAATTTCTTTTTAAAAATTCTGCATTTTCTGTATTTGGTACAGTTATATGAAGAAAAAAAAAATTCCTTTGGGGGAGTGTGTGTTGTTACAATAAGCAGAAATTTTATAAAAAAAAATAACAGCACTGACTTTTTTTGTTTTTGGAATTCATGGATTCGGAAAACTATCCACCTCCCAAAATCACCACAACCTGTTCTCGTTTCAATTATCCATCCAGGGTAGTCTTTTAAAACAGCACAAAAATCAGACACCCAAGCCCAACACCATCACCCCAAAAAAGAAAAAAAAACCTTTACCTCCTGGAACACCATGATAGGTTTGTGAAAGAACTAGCAATTAGAAAAAAATTTTTGAGAAAAAAAATTGCCCATTTATTTAGACGAACCTTCTTTTCGCTGACTGAGAACCCACAATTAATTTTAAAATGGTTTCATCATGAGACCCGGATAAGTCCACCCAGCATTGAGTTGCAGGGAAAATCTGGTCAAGTGTATGCAGAGAAATGGGGCAATGTGCAACACTCGGAGGGTAAAAATTTTTAACCCAAGTATTGAAAGGGGGGATAATGCCCCCAATGACCCATTGTAGGGTTGTATAACAACAGAAAAAAAGTCTTTCCTTCACAAAAAACTGATGTAGAAATGCACACACAGCGAATACTTACAAGAAGTGGGGAGTAAACTTTTTAAAAACATTTAAACAAAAATTCAAGTGTTATAGCTTTTTTTGGGCACGACAAGCGCAAACGTATCCAAGAGAGAAGAATTTTTGAAGAGCAGGGGGGAATACAAAACGCTAATACTATGTTGCATGCTCATTTGCTCACCTCTTAGCCAAAGACTTAAGTTTCCGAAATAAAGGTTAAATTTTTTAAATTTCTAAATACTTTCCCTAAAAATCATTTTGCTCGCAGCCGAAAAGGATGGGTGAACCAAGTAACGCTCCCCCAAGTTTAGATGGAAACTTGTTGGTGGGCTGTTTGAGCGTAACAAAAAGGCCTATTTTTGATGAAACTTTTGAAGGGAAAAAAACGAGATAAAATAGATGGCACTGCACGGGCCCAAAAACCTCAACATTTGGGTTTAAAAAATGTTTTAACATATCTAGCTCCTGAAACCCTTTTCTCAAACTTTAAAAAAAAAACAGAAAATACTGTTTTATTCGGAAGCTGTTGAAATTTGGAAGGAACAGTGAACCTTAAAAACGAACTACACAGGGGAGAAATTAAATTTCAAGCATAAACAAACGAAAAGGGGAAGCACTGCTAAGTCATTTTTGGGAAAAAATTGTCAATATCCAATACAGGGGAAAAAAAATGCGAGAAAGAGGATTAGCTATGACATGGGTAACCCCAATCATCCTCTTTTAAACCAACTATTAAAAATTCGAGCTAAGGGGGAAAAATTCAAGAAATAAGTTTGTGAAATTTTTAAGGAAGGCACACAGTAAAGGTGGAAGCACTTAACGCTTTGGGTTTAGAGACTGTTCAAGTAAAAGATTTCACTTTTTAACAGCAGTGCCTTCTAGGCGTTTTAAAAATATTCTCTTTTTGGCCATTCTTTTTAAATTTAGAAAAGGTTTGGGGCCCAAAAAGCAGGAAAACTTTTTTTTTTCAATTATAATAGGGAAAAAAGAAAAAGGGTAGAAGATCGACAAGTGACTCAGAGGGCAGCAACAGTATATTTTTAAAATTTTTTTGTGCGGTGGCTACCGTCAAGTTTCTTAAAATTTTAATATATATATAATTTTTGTTTAGCCAAAATTTTAAAAACATGGATGTTTGTTTTTTAAACAAATAACTTTAGCGCAAATTTTTATTGTTTCAGTTAATAAATCTATTTAAATTGTTATTAAAAAATAGGATTTTTTTTCTCCTTCCAAGACACAGAACAGGGTGCCAAATAGAAGATTTAAACCCCTTTAAATGGGGGGAAAAAAATAAAAATAAAAGTGATTCAAAAAAATCTTCAATCTACTTGGGATGTTTAAAAAAGCAAGACATTTAGGGAGAAACTTTGATTTAAATCAGATTTAAATCAAGCCTTACTACAGTGATTAAATCAGTTAGATTTTAAATCAAACCCCCCCTGCCCGAAGGCCGGACCCACAATGCCCACAAGGGGAAGGGGGTGAGCGGGGACCCAGGAGAAACCAAGAGGTGCTCCCCCCCGGGCGCCCTTTTAAGGGGGAGGGTTAGAAATTTTTAAATATAATTTGTAACTCGAACATGGAGGGCAAGGGAAACAAATGCTCCCAGCTAGAAAGTGATCTAGCTTTTGGGGGCCTGATCCAAAAGGCCCTGTCACCAATTTTTACAGGTTCCTCACAGACACCTCGGAGTCCCAGGCAAGGAGAGCTGTGGTTAGAGCAGGGCTGTGGAGTCGGAGCCTATTTTGCAGGAGTCTGACTCGCATAAAAGCCAAATCCCAAAAATTTAAGTTGGGCCTTAGTTCATCAAGAAAAAGAGGAAAAGGGGGCCCGCGCTCCAACTTTAGTCTTATCACGAGGATTTAAAAGATACATGGGGGCAAAACGCTGCCCCCAGGGGGAAAAAAATTTGCTCCCCCTGGAAACAGATTTTTTTGCAAAAATTTTTTTATCGCTTTAAAAAGTAGACTATAACTCATCAAAACGACTGTGGTGAGGAATTCCCCTTTTTACCCTGACATTGTTAAGATTTTCCCCCTTTTTGGTTTACCATTTGCCCACAACCAAAATTTGGTAGAGAGCCGTTCTCTACCGGAAATAAAAAATCAATGTGAGGTCATGTTGCGGATTGATTGGAGGCAATACTATTTTTAAACAAAATTTAGAGAGTCCCAATGTTCCTGCAGTGTTCTGCTATTTACAATTTTTTTGGGGTTCTAAATTTTATAGCCAAAAAATATATTTTACATGACAAGCAAAATGGGAACTTTTTGAACTGTGACTTCCAGGGCCCCTATCTCACCACCACTACGCTTTGGCATGGGCTACGTAAATTTTTAATACATCCTACCAAACATAAATTTGACTTTAAAGATTTCCCTCTGCTTATTTTTCAATTCTTTCCCGTAACTGCATTTTTACGTTTTTTTTCCTAAAAATCAAAAGTTAATTTTTATTATTTTGTTAGTATTTGGGAAATCCACGTTTGGTTTTCAATACTGCCTGAATCCTTCTGGGCTCTGGATCAGATTAAAGCATGTCTTGATCAAAGTCTGATCCCAGGTCTCTTCTACACATTCCCAATATTGGGGCAGACTGGATTTGGATACAAATACAGCTTTTTCTTTAAGGCCTCGTTCACACGGCTTATTTGGGCACGGATTGGCGCCGTACTCCGCGCCGGATTTGCGCTTCAGTACGGCGCCAATCCGTCCCTGTCATTACGGTAATCCACTGCTCTCATAGAGAACTGGATTCCGTCGCTCCGTAAACAATGCATTGTCTATGGGGCCGGGAGCGGCGCCCCCGCCCCCCGCCGGCCCCCTACCGCCCCATATTCACGGCAGATTTGTGAGCTCAATACGGCTCACAAATCCGTCGGGAATAAGCCGTGTGAACACGGCCTAACTACCCACAAGTGTTCAAAAGATCAAAACATTGTTACCCTTTAGCTTGTCAGTGTCTGTTCTACCTAGTTTGATTATTGTATCATAAGGTGACAAACAGCCTGATGTTACCATTTTACTACAGTAAAGTTATCACTTAAACATGTGCCGTGTATGAGGGAGTCAGGAGTCGGGGCTTCAGCTTGCCGACTCCACAGCCCTGGGTTAGAGAGGCGTTTAGTGGTTCAAACATGGATGCGTCACAGCGTAGTCGGGATTTCATAAAGAACCATGGAATAATCGTATGTCACAGAAACACCCCAGTTTCATACTTTTAAATATGAAAGCACCCCACACGCATAGCTGCCACTCGCTTGGGCAGGGAGCAGGAAACTGGTACCAGGAACAGAGCAGTGATCTAGAGTTTGGTACCCAGTCATAGCTTAGGCCCATTTAGTTCTGATGGTACCACTGGCTTGGCTGTGTCCCATTTCTCTGCCAGTATATGACCCATTCCAGTGTTAGAAGCCAGAATCAGCATGGCCCTAGAAGGAGCAGCGTGAAGACCATCCCAGAGGAGTGACATGTTATGTCCCAGTATGGTTAAAAGTCTGAGCCCAGCATCATCTCCATTGGGAAAGGGAGTTATGCCAAGCGTACCTGGGGCTTCCAGCAGGCTGCATTCACCACCTATGTATGCCCAGCACAAGGACAACCTAACGTAACTAGATACATCTTGCCACCTCTTTGTACCCTTATCCGTATTTACACCCGTGACCAATATATAATATATATATATATATATATATATATATATAGCTGTATCCCTACGTATGTATTGTTTGTCCAGTGCGCCCACAAGACGATTACATTTATAAACTTCGATCCTGAGCGGGTCTGTTGTCTTGATCACCCCGATTCCACGTGTCTGTTTGTCCCAGTCTCTAATATATCGCTACCCAAGGCAGGTTCTTGGCCTAGCTAGGAGTCTGTAACTAAACGAGGAACCGGTGGCAGTCTACCAGGCTGGGCAGGGTATCCTCTCACACCCTAGGTCTTCCTGTACCCGTGTGGACAAGGGTTAACTTTGAAACCGTATCCAGCTGAGCTTGCGTACCCCTTTCTGGAGCGCAATATCACGAATACAACCCAAGTCATGGCCGTCGACCCTCAAGTGGGCGCAGGCCTTCCTGAAAGAAGTGTTATTTGGTGATTAAAAATTTTGTTTGGCTCTTACCTTTTTCAAGTTAAAAATATTATTAGTCTGTAGCACTGCAACTCAGACTTATAGAAGGCAGCACAAGGATGTGGGACCCCAGCAATGAACAGAACAAAAGGGACCACAGGGTTCTCTGGATCACACTGACCCATCGCTAAGGGCACACGGGCTCGGTACTGCAGCTCATGCCCCACTCAAATCCCTTTAACACACAATGATGTGCCGTTAAAGCAGTATGGAGTAAGTGCACTGGCCGAGCCCAATCCATATGCGGTAAGTAATGGCTAACGTAGCTGGGACCAGAGACAGCTCCGATTCCAGCCTTTTGGCCTTCCAGAAGCCACAGCAAACATGGCATCTAGGATTATGAAGCGGTGCTGGGCACTGTCCTGGTCCCTGACCGGACACCACAGGGGGCCAAGTAGCTGTGATGGCAGCCAAGGGCCTATCAATGTTACAGCACCAATCACACTATGCCATAGGCAGGAAGCTACAGGAGAGCTATAGTGCTGCACTGTCCTGCAATCTATTACTACTGCAGAACAGTGATCTGAGGGTCCGTCCAAGCGACATCGGATTCTACCACATCGGACGGTGCAGACTTCAATGAGTATTTCACGTGGATTTTAACCTGTCATTGTTATCACTAAGACTGGAAAAACCAAGACAGCGTCTCCTGGGCAACACAACAAGGTCAACGGCAAAGTTACTCGTTTTGGTCATTTCTTATCATAAGTGATGAAAGTGTGACCCGTATCCTACAACAAAAAGGGCAATACAGTACGTGGAAATCCCTAAAGAAGCATTTATGCTATCTATCATATATGACCCGTAGCCTACAACAGCACCAACAGAAGGTGCACGGGACAGTAGAAGAGCCTGTCATGTCGGGACCCCGGGCGACCTGCAGGGCACATCCAGCCGAGACGCCCCATCATCAGAGCGGATGTCACAGCTGCGGGCACCGCACAGCCAGGAGCAGCCACACATCAGAGCAGAGTGCGGCGCCTGCACACAGCGGCCACATGCACCGCAGTACAGGGAGGGCACATAGTCCGCACACAGCGCAGCTCAGCAGCCACAGAGCAGACGATACGTGACTGCAGAGAAAGAAGACTGAGCCCGTTATTAGCCCGGACACTGCGGCGTGTAGACTGCCCTCTATCTCTAACTGCGCGGCCGCCCGCCCCCGCATCTCACCGGGTCACTCTCCTATCGCTGCCGCCCGCCCCCGCATCTCACCGGGTCACTCTCCTATCGCTGCCGCCCGCCCCCGCATCTCACCGGGTCACTCTCCTATCGCTGCCGCCCGCATCCTCCGTTGTTGCCATCTTGTTTTCAAATCCTCCGCCACCGTGCCGGCCACGCCCCTTCACTCCCCCATTGGAGAAGCTGTTCCTTCTCTTCGTTGCTGATTGGTCAATTTGAATGTCCTCGCGGCCGGTGGGCGGGGACAGCAGTTTGATGACAGAACGGACTCAACTTCACGCAATAACTCGCGAGACCTAAAGATTCTCTGGAAGCGGCTCGTGGAGGAACAGCTGCCAGAGCGTCAGTGACTCGTGAGCTGTGAAGCCTCATACAGGTCACCGAGGAGCCACGTGTGGCTATATATTACGTACGGCAGTGTCTATACATCCATATATCCCATACAGCAATGTCTATACACCACATACAGCAGTGTCTATATATCCATACATTACATACAGCAGTGTCTATACATCACATACAGCAGTGTCTATACATCCATACATTACATACAGCAGTGTCTATACATCAGATACATTACATACAGCAGTGTCCATACATCAGATACATTACATACAGCAGTGTCTATACATCCATACATTACATACAGCAGCGTCTATACATCACATACAGTAGCGTCTATGCATTCATACATCACAGCAGTCTATAGTTTACATACAGCAGTGTCTATACATCAGATACATTACATACATCTGTGTCTATACATCCATACATTACATACAACAGCGTATATACATCACATACAGTAGCATCTTTGCATACATACATCACACTTCAGAATATAGTTTACATACAGCAGTGTCTATACATTACATATAGCAGCATTTAAACATTACAGCAGCCTCTATACATTACATACAGCCGTTTCTACACATCATATATAGCAGCGTCTAAACATTACAGCAGCCTCTATACAGTACGTGCAGCAGCGTCTATGCTTCAGCGCGTCTATACAGGAGCATCTATAATTACATGCAGGAAGTGACTTCTATTTAATACATGGAGAACTTCCTATGCATAACATGAAGATAGTATCCAGTAATCACTATGGGGGACATGTATAAAAGCTGAGACTTTCTTTGTTGCCCATAGTAACCAATCAGCGCCCCTTTCTTTTTTTTAGAGCACTATATGAAATGAAAGGGGAGCTCTGATTGGTTGCTATGGGCAACAAAGAAAGTCTTAGGGCATGTCCCCACGGCGATGGTTTTTCAGACCGTCTGAAAAACTGGCTGCAAAATAACACACCGGGCTGCTATGGAAAACCCGTGTAGCCGTCCCCACTGCACGGGTTTTCCACCCGCCGGTTTTTAAAACAGCCGGCCACCTGAAAAACATTCAACATGTTCATTCTTCCGTACCGTTTTCGGACAGAATATGAACAAGTCATTGTGAAGGGGGAGGGCTGTCCCCCAGCGGCCGTGGGGGCGGCACACAAACCGGATAAACCGACTGGTATTTGTCCAGTGCCGTGTAAACGGACCCTTAGACCTAGGCAGCTTTCATGCATGTGGTCCTATGTGCAGCATGGACAGCAGCTACAGGGGGTGGGAGTGACTCAGTAAGGTCCTGGTAGGTTGTCATAGTTATCTGGAGCCATGCTGACTGCAGTACAGATGCTGGAGGATGCATAGAGCGAACACGACCATCAAGGTGGTCCCACAGATGCTCAACTGGGTTTATTTCTGGGGAATTAGAAGGCCAGGGTAGTACTTGGAAGACTTGGTCATGCTTTTCCAACCAATGTTGGACACTTCTAGATGTCTGACATGTTGTTGGAAAGTTCCATCCACCCCAGCGAAGACAAACATGTATGGGTGTATTTGATCTGCAAGAATGGATTTATACCCGGATTGGTTAAGAGTGTTTTCCACATGGATGAGCGGCCCAGAGAATGCCACAAAACACTTCCCAGACCATGATGCCACCACCAGCTTGTGTTCTTCCGGCAATGGTTTCAGGGTGTTTGTTCTCTGTTTCTCGTCTGACACTGCAATGTCCATCCGTTCGATGAAGCAGAAACGTGACTCATCAGAGAAGGCAACCCTTTGCCAATCAGCAGAGGTCAATTTCCGATACTGCCTTGAAAATTTAAGGGCGGCATGTATGAAATTTTGCGTTTAAACGCCAAATTTCATGCACATAATAGGCTATAATGCGCCTGCTCTACAGCAGGTTATAAATCAGGCACGTTCTAGCGCTTGTATGACATTTCTGGCTCAGGTAAACCACTTTGAAAGTGCTCTACCTGTTCCAGCAGTAATGCGACTAGAAATGCTGTAACGAAACTATAAATCTATAGCTTCGTAGTATGGTTCTAGTGTACCCTGCCTCCCGCACCCCCCCCCCAAAATCAGGTGCATTACAAAGTGCCGCTTACACTCTGTAATGCGGCAGATACGGGCGTAAGGGAGGCATTACACTATGATGTCGGGCTGAAAATACGCCAAAGTTCTGGTGCAGCTCCGTTCATACATGTCCCCTAAGGGTATGTTCACACGGCGTCATTGCTGTGCGTACAGTACACGCTGCAATACGGCGGGTGTTTTGGGAGTCGCGCTGATTAGCGCGTATTCCCAAAGCACGAGGGGGGCCGGCATCGTATTCGCCGCGAATAAATGACATGTCACTTATCTCCCTGCATATACCAAACGATTGTATTGTACACGCGAGGGGACGAGGCGTAATCCATAGTTCTCTATGAGAGCTATGGATTACTGTAATTGCGCATTTTGCCGCGTATTAAGCACAAATATGCTGAGAAATACGCCTGCAATTACGCATCAAAATAAGCCGTGTGAACATGCCCTAAATCTTTTCTGCTAATGTGAATTCAGTGACATCTGTCTGCTCTGGAGCCTCATACGCAGTAGAGTTCACTAAGCTTTTGTTTTAGGCACACGTCTGGGAGCCCCTTGGTTCATTTTGTCAGTGAACTATTCCGCTGTAACGTGTCAGTCGGCCTTCATTCATCTTAAAAGCCAACATTCACCTCTCACATCAATGGCAGGGGGTGCTCTGCAGGTTCCACATTATTCACTCACACTGGCACCATTTGTCCACCCATGATACACCTTCATCACAGCAGCACATGACCGCTCACAAACTGCACAGTGTCAGAAATTCCGCCACCATTCGCTATTAATTATCCCTTTTTGCATCTCTAATAAGTTGTTTCTTTTACCCATGACAGCAGTGAGGGACGTGTACAGCCTTTCACACAACTTACATACCCACCACGCGCTCATGATCCGATTTCCCTTTCATAGCTACACATGCTTGCTTTGGAAGTAGGAAGGGGATAAAAAAGTGACTTGACGGTGTTAAAATACTGTAATGCAGCCCCCTATACAACATGTTGAGTAATTTTATATATATTGTATGCAGCAGTTTCTGTTTTTGAAAACCATGTTGCATTTCCCCTTACTTTACAGATTGTAGTAACATATATATATATTGATGCAGCGTTTTGTTTTTGTACAATTTGCAGTACCTATACATTACATGATTGTAGTGACATATATATATATATATATATATATATATATATATATATTTTTTATATATATTTTGATGCGCAGTTTCTGTGTATTGTACACATTTGCGCCCCCAAAATTTAAATTTTGTTTTTGTAGTAAAAATAAATATATATATTGCTGCAGAGTTTTGTTTTGTACACTTTGCTTCCTTAACATTCTTTTTAAAAAGCAAATTTTTCTGCTCAGCTTTAAACCCTCAGCATCTGACAATCACTGGCTGGTGATGCGAATGATAGTACAAGGACAAGCATTATATATTCCCAGTGATGAGGTCACTCAGTCAATTGCAGGAATGGATCCAATCTTCCTGTGCTTTATATTGTAAATGTGATAATGCAATTACATAGTCAAGTCCCATGTCCCCAGCAGACATCCTTCTGGTATTCAGGTTACCATAGAAACCTGTGTGCACACAGAAAGCTGATAAAATGTCTCTTATCTCATGACTGAAGTAAAATCCATTGACCAATGTATTTAGAAAAGGTCTTCATTTTACTGTCCCTTCATGTTGAAAGTTCTTCTCAATCTGCTACCCATCATTATCCTGCAAAACTATATAGGTAGGACTGCAGGTTGTGTTTAATAGACAGTATTTGAATACCATAATGCCACCACCAGCTTGTGTTCTTCCAGCAACGGTTTCAGGGTGTTTGTTCTGTTTCTCCCCTAAACTGCTATTGCATGTCCTATAACATCCTACATAGTGGCAGAGACCTATTGATAGCCCTGCAGATGTACATCGTCATATTGTTAAACACCAAAAAATAATTTAAATGAGACTACAAATGCACATCTCTTGCCGCTGCACACACAAATCCTTGGATAGATGTATTAGTGTAAACCCCTGGCTTATACATACGTCAATTATGTGAGACTATAATGGCCCCTTTACACATTTAGACAGAGCTGTCGATGTCTACAACATGTGTATCATTCAGTCATTTCTACATGAACAGTTAAAAGGCGCTGCCACTGTATACATCACACATATATGGATCATATTCAAGGAAGGCAGCATGTAAGTAATACTATCATTACAACAGTGCAGCAATTACATGTATTACACACATCGATCTTCTTCACAGTACATAGCATTTGAATGGAGCTGTCATTCCAACGGTGCTGCTATTACATACATCACATACAATGATCGTATTCAAGGAAGGTAGTGTTTGAATGAGACGATCTCAACTCTAGTAATCCTATTATATACCTCACACATAGCAGCCGTATTCAAGGAAAGCAGCATTAAATAAAATTGCTTTTATAACCTTTAACACTTCAATCTTGCATGTAATAAGTATAAAAAAAAAAGGATAACTAAAGTTTTTCCCTTTTTTGTGGGTTTCACCCACACTTGCTGCCTACATAACTTAAAGGGGTTTGCCACAAAGTAAAATTGACATGAAAAGTTTGTAAATTAAATAATAAACATTTTTACCATTCATCATTATTAAAAATTTGCCTTTTTTTTGTTGTTTACTGCCCCTTTAGGGGATCCATTGTTTACGCTCACCCGGGGATGACCGGGGTGAGAGTCCTCAGTTGGTAGAATGCTCAGACATCACCTCTCTCTCGGGCGTATGAGTGTTAAAAACCCGGGTGCTGTCATCTACTCCTTCCCTGTACCCCTTTTGTAATTAGTAAAACAGTCAAAAAAAAAAAAAAAAGAAACCTCAATGAGGTCTGGATGGATAAAAAGAAAAAAAATCCAAGGTTTGGTTCTGGGGGTTTTTGCCCCGGGCCCCTTTGTCCGGGAGTCAAAAGTTTTACCTCTGAGCTAAAATGTAGCTATTTAGATTTCGAACACATAAAAAACCCTTTCTTTGATAAAGAAAAAAAAAGCACGGTGATGTCATCCGAGGATATGAATTAAAAACAAATTTTACACACGACCCCTCCTGAGCACATAGAGCTGAAGGGTTGAAGGAAGGAGGTATGAAATGAGATGATGGCAAAACCCCTTTAAGATGTGCAGAGGTACTTATGAGTACTAAACAGTATCCCACTTACAATCATCGACAAACTCAAATATGCCAACATTGTTGCCATGATGTATATTCCTCCCCTCCAATGTAATATTGTCTGAGTATTTTACCTTGGATTTGGAATACAAATGTCTTCCTAATCTATATCAAGCACATGATTTGCATATAAAGTGTTAATGCATAATGAAAGAAGCTGATATATGATAGTATTTCAGCATGGCAATAACATTTTTGTGCATCATAAAAGATCCCAAAAGAACATGAAAATACACATCATGTACAGTGGTCCCTCAAGATACAATTTCCTCAGGATACAATATTTTCAACATACAATGGACTTTCCTTGGATATCTGGTTTCAAGATACATTTCCCAGGGAAAGATCCAGCCCCCTATCAGAAACATTTTACTTGTAAAACATCTGTATTAGTGAAGTACAAGCATTGACTTGCGGTCTAGTAGCGCCTCTTTACCATACAGTGTGATACTACATGTCCAGTTCTGTTCTTTACATGTGCAGGAGCAGGATGAGCGGCTCCTTTGGACACTAGGGGCAATTTTTTTTGTAGGGGCTGCGCCAGAAGTTGGGTCCTTTCAGCCCAAAAAAAAGGGGCCCCTGTGTGCTTTATGTATGTATGGACAGGCGCCCCCAAAAAATTTTGCCATTATAAAAGGCCACGGCACTTTGTATGCCCCCTAAATAAGGGGCATTCTGGAGGTGTTTTGCACTAAAAACCGTAGAATTTAAAAAATTTTGATTTTAGTCGGCAAAGCTGTGGAACGGAAAACCAATTTAAAAGTGGTTTACCCAGCCTCGTTGTCGTTTGTAGCTAGAAAGCGCAAAAATTTATCCCCTGCAGTGAACAGGTTATGATTCAAGAAATTCTTGCTACTAAGGTGAAAAAAAAAAACATAATGTCGCCCTAGGTGAGGGCCCCCATTTCTTTTTTCCTTTCCGTGTAAAAAACACTGCCAAAAAAGCTCCGTTTGCAAAATTAGAAAGTGATTTCCCGACAGCTCTTTCTGATGTTATTTTAAGGATTTTTTACGTTTTTTTTTTTTTTTTTTTTTTTTTTAAAAAACCCCCCCCTATAATTTTTTTCCCTAGCTATGGTTTAACATCAAAAGGTTGTCTCAGAACCAATTAATATTGTATGTTGAGGGATCACTGTATAAGTCCCATCAGATTAGGGATAACAACAACCAATTTTACAAAAAAAAATACAATAAATAAATTACTTTGTCAGTTTAATTCGTTGGGGGCTCTTTTTCCAAACCCAAAAAAAACCCAAAACACTTATGTTTTTGGGGAAAAACCCCTTTTCTTGTTGGATTTTTTAACAGTTCTACCCCAAAAAACCCTTGAGTGGGAAATTTTTGGCCTTGTTTGCTATACTGAAAAATTTTTTTAGCAAAATCATGAGTTTGTTCTTAAAAAACATTTTTTTTGGCAATCTGAAATATGTTTTTGGATGTACAAAATTTTAAGTTTTTTAATTGTAAAATCCCACATTTTTTTTTGAAATTTACAAGAATGCGGGAAAATCACTATTTGACATTTGAAGTGTAAATTTGATATGTTTTTTAAATTGGGGGTGTAGGCGGGGGGCGTAGCTAAGGAAGCCCCAGCAGTGTCCCTTGTAGGCCCAGCTCACATAAAACCCAGGGGCCCCAATTTTGGGGTAAATCCCGGCCCGGGCCCTTCAGAACAAGGGGGGGCCCGTTGTAGGCTTAATGGCCCCGGATTACACTCCTTCCGGGGCCCTTCAGAATTTCTGGAGGCGCCCACGGGGGTAAGGCTTTCACCCCCCGTTTTTGGTTAGGGAAATCCTAAAGGGAGGGGGTTTTTAATTTTTTTAAATTGGAAAAGTTTTGGGCCCTGATGGGGGCCTTTTGATTTACACCCCCAAAATTTGGGAGAAATCCCCAAATTGGGGGGAAAAACAAAGGGGGGGCTTTTTTTTTAAATTTAAATTTGGGGGAAAAACCCTTTTTTTAAAACCAAAAACCTACCAAAACTGGGGGGCCCTATATAAAACCTACCTAAAAGGGGGGCCCCTATATAAAACTACCTTTTTTGGGGGGCCCTAAAATAAAACCTTAATTAAACTGGGCTTTGGGGGGAAATTTGGGGGTTAAAAAAAAAAACCTGGGGCTCCCCTTTGGGGGGCCAATTTTATTTTTAAACCAACCTTTCTAACAAAATTTTTGGGGGAAAGGGTTCTTTTTAAAATTTACCTTACCTAAAAATTGCGGGGGGCCCTTTCTTTTTTTATTTTTTAATTTTTTAAATAAAAGGGGCCCTTTAGGTTAACCTTTTTAAATTTTTTTTAAGTTCTTGGGGGGGGGGGGGTTTTTCCCTTATATATAAATTTTATTTTTTTAAATAGGGAAATTTTTTCAAGGGGGAAAAAGGGGAAGTTATGGGGCCAGGGAAAAGTCTTCCATGGGGGGGTCCGGGGGCCCGGGGGATTTGGGGAAATAGACACCCCCAATTTTTTAGATAAAAGAAATCCCTAGTGGGGGTAAATTTAAAGGGGGGTTAAGGGGCTTTTTTGGTTATAATTTTAAATTTTTTTGGCAGAAAACCGGGGTGTTTTTAAGGGGCCTATCTAAAAATAATAGGGTTTCTTTTGGGGGTTTGGGGGGTAATAAGTGGTCTTTTGTGTACCTTTTTACATTTAATTTAAAACAAAAGAAAAAAGGGGTTTATTTAATTTTCCAAGTTTTTTGGGGGGGAAAATTTTGGGAGATAATTTGGAATACAGGGGTATTTTTTGGTTTGGGGTGGTTTTGGGGTTGGTTTTTGGGGGGTAAATTAGGGAATCTTTGGTAATTTTTGGTTTGGGAGAGGTAATTTTTGGGGGTTTATGATGTTTAGGGGCTAATTTGGGGTTTTTGGTTATTTGGGGGAAGGGGCCCCTGAATTTTTATTGTTTTTGGGTAATTAAAATTGGGACCCCTTGTTAAAAACCGGGTTTGCTCAAAAAAATTTGGGGGTGGATATTTTAAAGGCCCTTATTTATTTTAAAGGTGATTAAATGTGGGGTTATTTTTTGGTCAATTGGGGTTTAAAAATTGGGTTGGTTTAGGTGTTTTAAATTGGTTTTGGGGGGCCCTTATTTTGGGGGTTTTTTTCCCCCAAAAAATTTAATTTTTGGGGGTGGTATTTTAAATTTTTAAATTAGATTATTTTGGTTTTTTTGGAAAATGGCTTGATTTTGTTCCCCAAAAAATGAAATTAAAAAACAGCCCCGCGGGAAACAGATAAGTAAATTAAAATTTTTCAGTGAAAGTTTCCAAAAAACAAAAAAAAAACCCCAAAAAAACAAAAGCAAGTTGCTTTTTTTTTTCCTGTGGTTTTTATTTTTTTTTGGGGGGAGGGGGACATTTGGGCTTTTTAAACTTGTTTTTTTTTGGGGCCCCATTTAAAAATTTAAATTTCCCCTTTTTGGACCAATGTTTTTAAATTTGAAAAAATTTTCTGCAGCGAAACTACACCCAGACACCCTTTTACATCAAGTGGGGAAACCCTGTGGTTGAAAGTATTGGTCAATAGATGTGTCTGGGGTAAGAGGGGGAAACCCAAACTAAAAAGTTTTGATGGGGCCCCCTTGGCTGTTTTGTCGAAAATTGGTAATGTTATTCCTCAATCCCTGTTGGTTTTGGGTTTCACACAGGGGAAAAAAAATACTTAGGGAAGGTTTCCTTTTGGGTTAAAAACTTTCCAAGAAAGAAAAAATTTCCCTTGAAACATTTTTAAAAATTTTAAAAAGGGTTTTTGGGGCACATCTTGGATTGCAGTTCAAATATACGAAGTTTTTTAAAATAAATTTAAATCCATATAGTACAGCTGTGATGAAGGTTAAAATTACAAAAAAAAGGAATTGGGTGTCAAAAAGTGGGTTGACCCAAGGGCAGAAAAATATGGGACTTTAAACCCCCTTGTAAAAACCCAAAAAATTAAATTTTTTGCCTTCGTTATTTCAAACTCAGGCTGTTTAAAAAATGAACAAGGAAGTAAAAGATTTTTGTTATTTAAAAAAAATTTTTAAGAAAAAAAAAAGGGTTTTTTTTTCCCCTTTTCCCCCCCCCCGACTTTTGGGGGGAAAAAAAAAAAAGGAAAAAAGGGAAAAAAAAAAAAAAAAAAAAATTTTTCCCTTTTTAAAAAAAATTTTTTGGGGGTTTTTAAAAAAAAAATTTAAAGGGAAAAAAAAAAAAAAACTTTTACCCCCAAAAGGGGGAAAAAAAAACCCCCTGGTTTTTTTGTTAAAAAAAAGGGGGTTTTTTTTCCCAGACGGGAAAAAAAGAAATGTAACCAAAGAAAAAGATACCAAAACCTTTTTTTTTGTCTGGGAAAAAGGGGGGGGTTTTTTTGTTTCCCTTTTTTTTTTAAAAAAAAAGGGGAAAAAGGCCCCTAAATAAAAAAACAATTTTTTTTTTTTGTGTATAGGCAATGTGTATTAGATTAAATTTTTTTAAACCAAGGGGAAAAAACGGAGGTAAAAAGGAAATTTTTTTTTTTTCTTTTTTAAAAATTTTTCCCTTTTTTTTAAAGGGGGTTTTTTTTTTTTAAAATTTTTTTTATGGTTTTTTTTTTTTTGGGGGGGGTTTTTTTTTTTTCCCAAAAAAATTTTTTTTTTTAAAAAAAAAGGGGGCCCCCCCTTTTAAAGGGGGGCCCCCTTTGGGGAAAAAAAGGGTTTTTTTTTTTTTTTTTTAATTTTGGGCAAAAAATTTTTTTCCCCTTTTTTAATTAAAAAATTTTTTTTTAAAAAAAATTTTTTTTTAAAAAAATTTTAAAAAAAATTTAAAAATTTTTAAAAAAAAAAAAAGGGGGGGGAAAACCCAAAATTTTTAAATAATTTTTTTTTTTTTGGGGGGATTTTTTAAGTTTTTTTTTTCCCCAAAAGGGCCCCCAAAAAAATAATTTTTTCCCCCAAAAAAATTTTTTTTTTTTGGGCCCCGGGGGGGGGGGGGGGTTAAAAATTTTTTGGGGGGGGGGAAAAATTACCTTTCCCCCTTTTTTTTTTTTTGGGGGGGGAAAAAAAAAAAATTTTTTTTTAAAGGGGGAAAAAAAAAAAAAATTTCCTTTTTAAATTTTTTTTCCCCCATTTTTCATAAAAGGTTTCTAAAACCCCCCCCTTTTTAAAAACCCCGGGGGGGCTTTTTGGGAAAATTTTTTTTTTAAAAATTTTTGGGGGCCCCCCAAACCCCCCTTGGGGGGGGGAAAAAATTTTGGGGGGGCCCCCAAAAATTTTTTGGGGGTTTTTTGGGAAAATTTTTTTTAAAAAAAAACCCCCAAAACCCCGGGGGGGCCCCTTTTTTTTTGGGGGGAATTTAAAGCCCCCCCAAAATTTTTTAAAAAAATTTTTTTTGGGAAAGGGGAAAATTTTAAAAAAAAAAAAAAAAATTTTTTTGGAAAAATTTTTTCCCCAAAAAGCCCCAAAATTTTTTTTCAAATTTTTTTAATTTAAAAATTTTTTTTTTTTTTTGGGGGGGGGGAAAAAAAAAAAAAATTTTTTTTTCCCCCTTTTAAAAAAGGAAACAAAAAAAAAAGGGGCCCCAAATTTCCCCTTTTGGAAAAAAATTGGGAATTTTTTTTTTTTTTGGGGGGGGGGAAAAAAAAAAATTTTTTTTTTTTTCCCCCCCCCTTAAAAAAAAAAGGGGGGGGAAATTTTTTAAAAAACATGAAATATAATGCAACTTCTAGAAAACCTTTGTAGTGTCAGAGGAATCTAGCAGTGACTCATTCCTCTCTGCCGAGCATGCACGTGTGTGTATTGCTTGGAAAGAAAAGCTAAATGAGTGTTTGGTCAAAGCGATATAATAATGGATTAACATCAGTAGCCATCCATCTGAAGGATATGTCAGGAGTCCTCCAGATATACATCATATCTGCAGTGGAAAGCTACACGGTACCCCACTGTCTAGGCATACAGTGGGATACATTGCCATGCCCAACATGCATTTTGTATTAAAACACATGACTGGTCATTGTCAGCAATATCACCATTCCAGAGATGGGGAGGAACACTGATGGACTTCCCTGGAGGAAGCTCAGATGATGCAGCTGTCCACATATGCTATCTATATATTTTTCGAGAGTTACATCATCGAAGCTTTCCCTGGGGAAGCCAGTCAGTGTTCCTTTCCTCCTCGTAGGCAGGGATACTGTTGACAATGACCCGACATACATTTAAAAATAATATGTGTGTTGGATGACTGTCAGCAGCACCTTGGAGCTCTGAAGGAGTAGAGGAAGGACATGTCTATAGTGATAACTATATATGGGCTGTGACATTACCGGAGCTTCCTGCAGTATCCATTAAACAAATGCCTGTGACATACTACACTATTCCATCTTCTTTTTTTTTTTTATACTGTATGCTGGTTTGGATTATACACACTAGGCAATTAAGTCGAGAACTTTCCCAACTTACACATTAAAAAGCAGAGAAACGTAATGTGGACCCATCATAATGTGTATGGCCACTTGTAGTTTAACAGCTCTGATTCACAGAAAAAATATGTCAACTGTACACACAGAATAATACATGCTGGCGAAATGGAACAATAGAACAAAAGAGCTTGATTCATGATGTTGGGCTCCCTGCCAACCTTGAAAAATACCTTATAATATAAAGGATAAACAGACCAAAACACAGTGGTCATTTGTATGACACATCCACACTTTTATAGAAATATCACAATTACAAGTGTAGTCCTTGAAGTTGATGGAAGGAAGTCTATTAGTTATTCTTATATATTCTGGAGGTAAACTGTATTAATCTGCTGGTACCACAGAATGAACCTTTATTCTTTAGGGGAATCATTGTTGTAAATTCTCTGCGCATCAGATAGTCGAAACCATTTGTACGTAATCTGTCCCTGAATTAACAGGGTTGTATGATATTACAAAAACATGGCTGGTCTCTTTTAAACATCTTCACCACCATCCATTCTCCCACTAATGCGGTTTAGTAGTTCTGTGTCCTTAGCAGAGAAACACCCCCAAAACATTATGTTTCCACCTGCATGCTTGACAGTGGAGACAGTGTTCTTTGGGTCATAGGCAACATTTTCTTCCTCCAAACACGGTAAATTGAGTTAATGCCAAAGAGGCATTTTGTATTTCTTCCATTTTCTTACTATTGCACCAACAGTTGTCTCCTTCTCATCCAGCATCTTACTTATGGTTTTGTAGCCCATTCCAGCTTTGTGCAGGTCTATGATCTTGTCCCTGACATCCTTAGAAAGCTCTTTGGTCTTGCCCATGTTGTAGAGGTTAGAGTCTGACTGATTTATTGAATCTGTGGACAGGAATCCTTTTTTAAAGGTGACTATTTAAGACAGCTGTCTTTAATGCAGGTAACGAGTTGATTAGGAGTGTTTAACTGGTCTGTAGGACTCAGAACTCTTAATGGTTTGTAGTGGATCAAATACTTATTTCTCTCAGCAAACTGCAAATGAATCTATATAATTTATACAGTGTGATTTTTTGGATTTTTGTTTGGATATTCTATCTCTCAATGTTGAAATTAACCCACCCTTAAAATTATAGGCTGTTCATTTCTTTGTCAATGGGCAAACTTACAAAATCAGCAAGGGATCAAATAATTATTTTCTTCACTGAATATGCCCAAAAAGTGCTAAGCAATACGAAAGATTATTATACTTTGCTTACATTAAATTATATACTATTTACATTGTGAACGCCATACTGTACCCAAATAGAGCTTTATTGTGTCAAACCTTACTGAGATAAGTAGTCCCTACTGTATTGCAGGAGCCTTGTATACGCACAGTCCCTTTCCCTCATTCCTGATGTGAGGTAACCAGGGGCATAACTAGAGAAGCCAGGACCCCATAACAAACTTTTGGATACACCGCCCTCCACGAAAATTGACTGGGACCTCTTAAGTCATGTAGTTACTAGATAATACAAGGAGAGACTACCTCACCATACATATCACCATGATGCTGCTTCCAAACAAATCCTACTATAATAAGACCAACATTACCAAACATTACCAATAACGCTACTACATAGGGACCTGATAATACGTCCAGAACACAACCACAAATTACCACCACATAGTGACTGAATAATACCCCTATACTATCACTGAATAAACATCAATGTACAAATACCAATATTACCGCCATATAGTGGTATATACCAGTGTACACAGGTGCCCTACAGATTGTATATTCTTACCATACAGTGACCATATAATGGTGATACCAGTGTACACAGGTGCTCTACAGTCTGTACATTACCTCCATACAGTGACCATATAGTGGTAGATACCAGTGTACACAGGCTCTGCTGACATGTAAGTGATTACAGTGCAGTTAAATCTTGTGGCTCACAGTTGACGTTTCTCTACTGGGTCATTGACGTTTCCCTTTTTCCTGCATCCAGTCCAGACCTCCATGATGACTTTTCCCGGACACAAATATCTTAGAATCCTCACTTTCCCAGCACCTCCCTCACCTCTGCACAAACTTCCCAGAGGTGGGAGAGGAGTAGAGGCCATAACTTTGAGGTCCAGTCTCCTAGAGGGGAGGAACAGAAGATTCACCCCCTGGAGATTGTGTTACAGCTATGGCCTGTACCCCTCAGAATCATGTTACCAGGTAGGTAGACCCCCATTAGATAGGTTGGATGGCCCTAGGTAGGTAGGTTGGTAGACAACAAGTAGGTAGGCAGGCAGGCAGGCAGTATATAGGTCACAGGCAGACAATATATAGGTCTCAGGTAGGCAGTACATAGGCCACAGGTAGGTAGGTAGATTGGTCCTAGGTAGGCAGTAGTTAAGCCCCAGTTGGTAGGTAGCCCCTAGGTAGCTAGGCTATTGGTGGGCCACACATAGGTATGTAGGTGGCAGGATATAGATGGGCCCTAGGTAGATAGGTAGGGCCCACACAAGTAGATAGCTAGGCTAGAGGTGGGGACCAAATAGGTAGTTAGATAGGCTATAGGTGGGGAATTATATAGGTAGGCAGGGGTTTAGGTAGGCTATAGGGGGGTTCATATTAGCAGGCATGGTTTAGTGAGGCTATAAGGGGCCCCATATAGGCAGGTAGGGTTTAGGAAGGCTATAGTGGCCCTTATACCCTGTTTCACCGAAAATAAGACAGCGTCTTATATTAATTTTTGCTCCTAAAGATGTGCTATGTCTTATTTTCAGGGGATGTCTTATTTTTCCACAAATAAATTATAGCATGCTATACTAGTGTGTGTGTGTGTGTGTTATACAGTATATATATATCTTAAAGTTTAGAGTCACAAACCATAGGATATATATATGTAAAGGACATTTTATGGCAGCTGCAGTGACTTATCTCAAAGGATGGCAAATGTGACATGCTAGGACTTGTAGAACTCCCAGCATGCCCCATCAGCCATCCTGTGAGATGTGTGTGTGTCAGTATCATTGCTCTGTTCTCCCCCTCTTCCCTCTATTACTTACATGTACTTTCTGTTTCCTCTCCTGGGATGTTCGGGACCTGTGGTGACATCACAGTCACATGACCTCCCTGCACAGGTCCTTCATCCCTCTGCTAAGAAAATATGTCCCAGGGCTGTTTCTCTCTGCCCACCCTTAGGGACGGCCCTGTGTATGGGGAGCTGCAGCAATGATTTCTGCTATGTCTTATTTTCAGGGGATGCCTTATATTGGAAAGTTTGAAAAAAATCGCACCATGTGTTATTTTCGGGGGTGTCTTATTTTTGGGGAAACACGGTAGGTAGGCAGGCAGGGTTTAGGTAGGCTATAGGGGCCCATATATGTAGGCAGGCAGGGTTTAGTTAGCTATAGAAGCCCATACAGGTAGACAGACAGAGTTTATGGGCCCATATAGGCAGTCAGGGTTTAGGTAGGGTATAGGGGCTCATAAAGGTAGGCAGGTAAGGTATATGGGCTCGCTTGAGAAAGGGAGGAGGAGCCTCTCGAAACATCGCGCGCCTGCGCCTACTGCCCGTCTGTTCAGTTGGACGCTCCAGTCGCGATCTCCTAGAAGAGAGAGGGGACGCCATCGCTATGCTTTTGCAATACTGAAGTATGTTTACCATATATTTGGACAGTCGGATCGTATCGTGTTACACTACAAAGCGCAAGTAACTTGTCGTAATGCGTTTTAGCTTTCGCTACTTAGGCTCTTAATAAATTGTTTATATTCCTAAAAAGGTACTACCCAGTATATGCATGTGGTCTAATATGGGCCCATATAGGCAGGCAGGCAGAGTTTAGGTAGAGTATAGGGGCCCATGTAGGAAAGCAGGCAAGGGTGTAGGGCCCATATAGGGAGACAGGCAGGGCATAGGGCCCATGTAAGTAGATAGGCAGGGTATAGGGATACAGGTAGGCAGGGTATAAGGCCCATATAGGTTGACTGGCAGGGTATAAGGCCCATATTGGTAGGCAGGCAGGGTATAGGGCCCCTGTAGGCATGCAGGGTATAGGGCCCATGTACGCAGGTAGACAGGGTATAGGGCCTTCAGTTGAAACCAGAAGTTTACATACACTATAAAAAGACACATCTGCATGTTTTTGTCACTATCTAACATGAAATCAGAATAAACCTTACCCGTTTCAGGTAAATTAGGATTAAAAAAATTATTTATATTTGCCAAATGCCAGAATAATGAGAGAGAATTTTTAAGGCATTTTTATTTCCGCAAAGTCAAAAGTTTACATACATTTCATTAGTATTTGGTAGCATTGCCCTTAACCTTTATGACTTGGGTCAAACCGTTTTGGATATCTTTCCACAAGCTTCTCACAATAGTTGGTAGGAACTTTGGCCCATTCCTCCTGACAGAACTGGTGTAACTGAGCCATGTTTGTAGGTCGCCTTGCTCGCACCTGCCTTTTCAGCTTTGCCTATAAATTTTAAATATGATTGAGATCATGGATTTATGATGGCCACTCCAAAACATTGACTTGGTTGTCCTTGAGCCACTTTGTAACCAGTTTGGTAGTATCCTTCGTGTCATTGTCCATTAAAAACTATATTTACTATTTTGCCATAGGCAAACTTAAACTCTATCAGTTCTCAATCTATAAAGCACTAAAATTTAACTTTTATTATGTATAACACTTAACCTCGATACACACTATTTAAAAACCTGATTTCTAACCTCTCAATTTATCCCTTTCTAATTGTGAAGGAATAACTCCTTTTCTATTATCAAGTCTGGTGGAACACCACCTATTAACAGGGGAACCCTATATATACAGTGATTTACTAACTCCAATAAGGGATCCAAAACATCTTACTTGGGCAGTCATCCCTAATCTGATGGACATAAAACATATAAGGTTTCCTTGTGGGTGACACAGTAGAGAGAGGTGGGAAATCACAAATTAAAATGTCATGCCTGACCTCCCCAACATGTTTCACCAGCTAACTGTCTTCATCAGGGGATAGAGGTCCGGTCCTATGTGGTCTAGATCATTTCCTTTAATATCATCTTAGGTTCACACCCTCTTCAGGTGCTCACCAATTGGCCACCAGAGATTCAACAATACCCATTCCCCCTTTTACTCTCCTGCATGCATACTGATACTATGTGCTGCTGCGTTCTTATAAACAACATTCCTCAGGGAAATTCACCATCTCCATAGTGGGCTTGTGCCCTATCTTACCATGCCGCCCGTTCCTGCGTGCTGTACCAATGGATATTTCTGCCCTGACTGTGATGGACTTCCGTCCAACTTTTCTCACATTAGTGCATCTGTGCAGCTCACCTAGAACAGACTAAGCAAAATAGGTATTACATTTTACAGCACACTGCTAACTTTGTCCCTTCCCATAAACCTTTTCCCCTCTATGTCTAATATGCATATTCATTCGGAATACGTACTCCATTATACTATACACTGCTATCTTTTTCTCTTCCCATAAACCTCTTCTCCTCTGTATCTAATATACATATTCATTTTAATAAAGCTTCAGGCCTTTTGATTTTCCAACCCCCCCTCCCGCAATTTCACCTCCCACTTTCCCCACTAAATATTCTTTCTTACAGGTCTCAGCTAAATATCTAATCCATTACGTTACAATGGAAATGCGCGGAAATGCTAGTACATTAATGCTCTATTGTATTTGCATACATTGTATTGCATATATTGTATTTGTGGTTAGCACAAAATCTACGCAGTCAGTAGAAACAATAAATGTATACATAAATAGATGGTGATTTACTCCCAAACTGCGTCTCGTCATAGCAACGTAAGTGTATATATTATATGGTTTAGTTGCTAACAAATTCTTTACGCAAAATAAAAATATATCCCAATTGGTTAAATAGAAACTGTGGCCTCATACGATTAATACTTATCATTGCAAATTGATTTTGCAATGTTAGCTGGTGAAACATATTGGGGAGGTCAGGCATGACATTTTAATTTGTGATTTCCCACCTCTCTCTACTGTGTTACCCGCTGCAGAGGGTCTCACAAGGAAACCTTATATGTTTTATGTCCATCAGGTTAGGGATGACGGCCCAAGTAAGATGTTTTGGATCCCTTATTTAAGTTAGTAAATCACTGAATATATAGGGTTCCCCTGTTAATAGTTCCACCAGACTTGATAATAGTTATTCCTTCACAATTAGAAAGGGATAAATTGAGAGGTTAGAAATCAGGTTTTTAAATAGTGTGTATAGAGGTTAAGTGTTATACATAATAAAAGTTAAGTTTTAGTGCTTTATAAATTGAGAACTGTTAGAGTTTAAGTTTGCCTATGGCAAAATAGTAAATATAGTCATTAAAAGTCACTCTTTGTTCTCTTCCTAGAATCCTATTTTTTTGGAGACTATTGTTCATTAAAAGACCCATTTCCGCCCAAGCTTTAACTTCCTGGCTGATGTCTTGAGATGTTGCTTCAGTATTGCCACATAATCTTTCCTCATGATGCCATCTATTTTGTGAAGTGATGGTCATTATGGCCAAACAGTTCACTTTTAGTTTCGTCAGACCACAGGACATGTCTCCACAACTGTAGGTCTTTGTTACTGTGTGCATTTGCAAACATTAATCTGGCTTTTATATGTTTCTTTCTGGCAGAGTGGCCTTTCAGCCCATGTTGATACAGTACTTGTTTCACTGTGGATAATGACACAATCTTACCAGCTTCCGCCAGCATCTTCACAAGGTCTTTTGCTTTTGTTCTTGGGTTGATATGCACATGTCAGACCAAAGCATGTTCATCTCTGAGACACAGAACCCATCTTCTTCCTGAGCGGTATGATGGCTGGTCATTCCCATCTTGTTTGTACTTGCGTATAATTGTTTGTACAGATGAATGGGGCACATTCAAGTATTTGGAAATTGCACCCAAGGATGATCCAGACTTGTGCAAGTTCACAATTCTCTCCCTGATATCTTTGCTGATATCTTTAGAATTTCTTATGATGATACACACAGAAGCAGTGTGTTTCTGGTGTTCATTTAAATATATCCACAGATGTATCTCTAATTAACTCAGATTTTGCCAAAAATCCGAAGCTTCCAAAGAAATACCATCATCTTATGGTCTGTCCCAAATCGTTTAAAGGCATAGTAATCCTAGTGTATGGAAACTTTTGACTTTACAGAAAGTAATAGAAATGCCTTACAAAATTCTCTCTCATTATTCTGACATTTGGCAAATATAGATAATTTTGGTTCCTAATTGACCTAAAACGGGTAAGGTTTATTCTGATTTCATGTCAGATGATGAAACAAACATGTATATGTATCTTTTTATATAGTGTATAGTGGGTCAGCGCCTGGTAGGCTTACGGCCTCTAGCTTATTGGGCGGATTAACAGCCGCCAGAGTCCGCTCTGTTAAGACCGAGCAGTCTGACTCCTGCCTCTGAACACTCGGGACATAGGGCCTGGGCGTTCAAAGGCACGGCGGTGGGCCCCACAGGAACTACCGGGGTAGCAGACATAGTCGCTCCTTTTCTGATTGGTTGGTTTCTGCCGACCAATGAGAAGAGCTTACAGAATTTGAATTACTGTATTTCCCGGCAATTTACAATATCGCAATTCCTGATGTAGCACCGGTCTCAGCGACAAACACGTTGTTAGGGATTTTATTTATGTATGTTTATAGAATGTCTCAGCTCTTTTTCAGATAATGTTTTACACCGAATAAAAAATATTTTTTTAATCATACTCTATGCCGCACGGCACTGAGAGCGAGATTTCATTGCCCCGATCTCTCCATTGACTATAATGGGACAAAGTAGCTCTCCGCACTCTGATTGGCCGGGATAGCCAAGCCTCGCTAGCTCAACCAATCAGCTCTTTTCTGCCTTTTTTACGGTATTTTGAACTGTCCCGCCTTGTCTTTTGATTGGTCAATACTTCTCCATAGGTTATAATGGGTCACTGTCGCTCTTATTCTGATTGGCTGGTTTATGCCGACCAATGAGAAGAGCTTACAGAATTTGAATGACTGTATTTCCTGGCAATTTCTAATATCCCAATACCAGATGTAGCGCCGGTGACGGCGACAAACGCGTTGTTATGGATTTTATTTCTGTCTGTTTATAGAAGGTTTTAGCTGTTTTACAGAGAATGTTTTACACGTAATAAAAACGATTTATTTACTAATACTCCATGCCTAACGGCGCTGAGATTTCAGTGCCCCGATCTGTCCATAGACTACAATGGGACAAAGTAGCTCACGCTCTGATTGGCCGGAATAGCCAAGCCCCCACTAGTTCAACCAATCGGCTATTTTCTGCATTTTTTACTGTATTTTGAACTGTCCCGCCTTTGCATTTGATTGGTCAATACTTCTCCATAGGTTATAATGGGTCTCTGTCGCTCCTATTCTGATTGGCCGGGATTGCCAAGCCCCCGCTAGCTCAACCAATCAGCTCTTTTCTGTCTTTTTACTGTATTTTGAACTGTCCCTCCTTTTCATTTGATTGGTCAATACTACTCCATAGCTTATAATGGGTCACTGTCGCTCCTATTCTGATTGGCTGGTTTATGCCGACCAATGAGAAGAGCTTACAGAATTTGAATTACTGTATTTCCCGGCAATTTTCAATATCCAAATTCCTGATGTTGCGCCGTTCTTGATTTTTTGTTAGTGATTTTATTTATGTATTTTTTAGAAGGTTTGAGCTCTATTTCAGATAATGTTTTACAAGTAATTAAAACGTTTTTTTTTTATTCAAACTCCATGCCGCACGGAGCTGAGAGCAGAGATTTATTTCTTTAGCGATCTTATATATTTTCCCTTTAATTTTTAATGATCCACTTTTTCACTACATTTAATCGCTTTTAGACAGCTTTGATTTTTCACTTCATTCATTCATTCATTTGAAAGACAACTCTTTTTGCTCTTCACTAACATGTTTAATGATTTCTCGCTGTTTTCCAGCCTGTCTCGAATCGGAATACATGTTAGGCGCAGTCCCTTCTGCGCCTAAGTCCCGCACTGCGCCCCACACACTGGCGAGGTGCAGGGGACTTTACACCGCAGGTATGAACGCACCTCCTCGGGTGGCGAATCTTAGGCGCAGTCCCTTCTGCGCCTAAGTCTTAACTGCGCCTCACACACTGGCGAGGCGCGGTGGACTTTACACCGCATGTATGAGCGCACCTCCGGCGCCGACATACATGAGTTGCAGCTTTCACGTTCTAGCGCACGAAAACTAGCTCTCCGACGTGGCGAGCGTCATACATGTCGCCCTTAGAGAAGTGTGCGTGCCAAGAAACTAAGGGCCACATGTATGAAACGGTTTTGGTCTAAAACTCCCTTTTTTTCCCCATAGGTTTCTATGGGAAAAAAAGGGAGTTTTAGACCAAAACCGTTTCATACATGTGGCCCTAAATCTGAACTTTAGGCTCCCCAGTCAATTATTGCTTTTTATATTGCAATCCTTTTCATACTTTGCTCTAAAGTCTTGTCGGCTTTAGTATTGTTTTAGTGTTGTGTCTTTTGCATGTAGTAATTTGTTTACTGGGACGATATCATGAGGTTCAAAATTTTATAAGTTTTTCAAATTTTAACGGTAAAGTTATAAGGAACTTCTTAAAAATTATTTGTACAATAACACAACTTTCCCCAAAAAAGAGAATTCCAATCCAGTGTTGTGTGGCAAAGCTGCAGTTACACATTTACTCATTTTACTTCTTCTCATATCTTAGTTCATTATTTGATGGAGTAGATGCTCTAAACTCAGGAGTGGAAGTGTTGTCAAATTCACAGAAATTTACCAAAAGGGCCCCACTAAAAAATAACTTTTAATCAGTTCCTTTTAAAAAATACTACATACATAATACTATACAATAAATTTAAAACACCAATCTCTCTGTATATATACACTTCAGTCTAGAATATTATATTAGATTAGGAATGGAGTCTCTCTCACCATTCATAATAACTTAAACATAGATACACAATTATTCCTGTTACTCACGGTTTGATGACCCAGTATGTTGCTTCAATAGGAGGTGTCCCAATCCAGCATAGATAGGGGGATTCCATATGCAACCTCACTGATTTATCTGAAGTGGGAAGGACCCCATTGTGGGCTGTTCTCTATACATCGAAGCCGTATATCTGTCTGGTTATCCCCTGAGAACCCTGTTTGGGATGAGAAAGAGGGGGAAACGCGTCGGGATGCAGTAGCCCTTCCATGTATGATGGAGAAGCGTTTTTTGGTTACCTATTCCTGTTGCTCTTTATAGTGCATATGAAGGTTGATATATGTACTATTAGATACCTTTATCTTTATAGATAGGATCTGGAGGGCGAGTCACCATTAATGGGGCGTCCTTTCGAGACGATACTCCTTGTTAGGAAGGTTAAGAGAAGGAAAGGTAGTGGTATCTAATGTTGTTATATGGAGATTTTTTCTTTTTCCCCCTTATCTATGCTGGATTGGGACACCTCTATTGAAGCAACATACTGGGTCATCAAACCGTGAGTAACAGGAATAATTGTGTATCTATGTTGAAGTTATTATGAATGGTGAGAGAGACTTCATTCCTCATCTAATATAATATTCTAGACTGAAGTGTATATATACAGAGAGATTGGTGTTTTAAATTTATGGTATAGGCTTATGTATGTAGTATTTTTTTAAAAGGAATTGATTAAAAGTTATTTTTTAGTGGGGCCCTTTTGGTAAGTTTCTGTGACTTTGTAATTTGATGTGGCCTATTATCTCCCTTTGGGAGTTAGTCTGTGAGTTTTTTTGAAGAAGTGTTGTCCCAAAGAGTAGTTACATAGGGCCACGTGTATGAAAACTGTCTAGGTGTAAGACTTTCTTTGTTGCCCATAGCAACCAATCAGAACGCCCCTTTCATTTCATATAGTGCTCTGAAAATATGAAAGGGGCGCTCTGATTGGTTGTTATGGGCAACAAAGAAAGTCTTAGACCAGGGCAGTTTTCATACATGTCCCCCATAGTCTTTTTCTCTTACTAGATCATCTTCTAAAATAAACTAAGCTATGGTATCAGAAACAGTCTCATTTAGAGAAAACATTTATCCCAGCACTACTCACTGAAAAATACTGATTTGCTTGAGTTCAGCTACATTCACACACATTTGCATAACTTCTTTAGATAAACCAAAATATGGTGAAAAAAAGTCTTCCATGGCCCTCGCCATTGAAACGTGATTTTATTAAATCTTCATATGCAGATAATAACACAGCAAAAGACACAATCCAGCACCAGACAATGACGATTTTACTTTCTCAGTCATTTTCTCAAAACTCAAATAAACACTCGTTTTACCTTTTCGCCTATCTTAGTTTACCCTAATTCCTGTTTGTTAGAGTAGATGCTTTAGAGTGGCATCCTCAAACTGCGGCCCTCCAGCTGTTGGGAAACTACAACTCCCATCATTCCAACTGTTATAGATTATTTAAATGTATGATGGGAATTGTAGTTTCCCAACAGCTGGAGGGCCGCAGTCTGTGGATGCCTACTTTAGACTCTGAATTGGGAGAAGGGTTGTCCAAAAGAGTTAATGTTAAGTAGTTACATAATTGTGCGCCTTTTTCTCTTACTACATGTCATCCTCTGAAAGAAGCTAAATGATGACATTAGAAATAAATAATCAGTAGTAATAAAGAAGTCATTTACAGAACTGAGGCATCTCATAGAGGGAGAGGTTCTTGCGAAAATCTTGAGTTTATAAGATCAGCTAAGAGACTTTCTGGCAGACTGTGATGATGGTCTTTATTGTTTACAACATTGCAATTGCATTTTCTCCTACAGACTTGGATCTTGAATTGTAATAGAAAAACAGATGCCTTGTTCTTTATGTTCCTGGAGATCTTTCAGATTCACACACCTGAGACGGTGGAAGCCACCATATTCAATAGTATGCTACAATGTCATTGTCAGAATCTTATTATTATAAAATGACACAGTGAAAACTGATACAAAATTTTCATTGTACATGATATTATAACTTGTGCCAATAAAGGCCATGTTCACATGGCTTAAAATGGGCCGTATTTCGGTCCGTAATTACGTGCCGTAGTGCGCAAATTACGGCTGGAATACGTCCCAGTCATTACGGTAATCCACAGTTCTCATAGAGAACTATGGATTACGTGACATGTGAATTACCAGCGGCGTATACGCGCCGCTGGTAATGCAAGTCTATGGGCCGGCGAAGTACCGACCCCCGCTCCCGCCCCCGGCCACACGGCGTAATTGCGGGGCGTAATTACGTCCCGCAGTTAAGCCATGTGAACATAGCCAAACTGTACAGTACTATGCACAATTGTACACCTCTAAAAATCTGCTAAAAAAATTGCAGCATTTTTGGATCAGGTCCTCCTTCCCTATACGTCTCCCAAGGATTGCACAGAACTAGATCCCTCTATCACAGAAGCTGAAATACAGAGTGCTATTGGTCAGATGGCAAGCCATAAGTCTCCAGTTGTTTCCCTGCAGAGTGGTATAAATTAAATCATGAATAGTATAGTGCTCACCTAGAGAAGGTCTTTCGGTGTTCCTTTACTGCAGACTCTTTGGGCAACATGTCCGACAATTAGCGTCGTCGCGGCAGTTTTTAGGCGCATTTAATCAGTGTAAAGTGCGCCTGAAAGTACAATCCTTCCAATAATATGGCATTTGGTATACCTTGCATAGTAAGCCTAATGCGGTGAAAAAGGCGCATTCCGCCGGAAAAGGTGCATAGCGTATCATTGGTAGTGTATGTAATGCGCCTATCGAGGCTCATTGCGTAACGGAGGCGCATAGCATTACTAGTGTAATAGGCGCATTGTGTTATGGAGGTGCACAATGTATTTGTCACGGGCGCACTCGCGCCTCCCGTGCCTGGCCGCGGGCGCACCCACCGCCTTGCTGCGGCTCCGGCGACGGGCAATGCCGCAGCTCCGTCCCCGCAGCCCGCAGCGTCCTTCCCGGGCCAGCACTTACCTCACCACACTCCTGTTTCTGGCCAGTACTGCAGCCAAATTTAAAGGAACAGCGCGCCGATGATTGGTTTCATCGGGCGATGATCCTATTTAAGTCCTGCCCCTTCCCAGTAACCTTGCCGAATCGATAGTGCCCTGTGCCTAGAGAGGAAGCGTTCCAGAGTGTCTTGTTCTGACTACCGTGTACCGTACCTTCTGCCTCTGTCCCTTGACCGCAAACCATAGCCGCCTGTCCTGACCTTCTGCCTGTCCCCAACCACGAGCCTGCTTCACGATTCTATACCGCGCAACACCTCGGCTGCCACCGCAAGCAAGTCACGCCAGGGGTAGCGACCTGGTAGTAATCTGCCGCAGCAAGTCCATCCCGCTTTGCGGCGGGCTCTGGTGAAAACCGGACCTATTTAGACTCCGCTCCCTGGCGTGGCTTACACCATCGCTTGTGGTGGTCCGGAGGATCCACTACCACATCCGTTACAGTAGGCGCATTACAATGTGTCGTGCCCGACGTACAATGCGCCTAGTTTTGGTATATGACAGTTCACTTATATCGAGAATATGGCGTTAAGAGTATTTTTGGCGCAAAATAAACCAAAAAAAACACCACTTACGTATTGGGACATGTTGCCCTTTATCTCCATCCTTCAGTGAAACCACAATGGTAGTCATAAATAAACCTCACAAGTCACTGGATCTTTGTAGTTTATACAGGCTGATCTCACTAATAAATGCATATGCTAAGATCTTAGTGAATGTGATTGGGATTTGTTATTTGGACAGTGATAGGAACAGATTAGTCTGGCTTTATGCCAGGAGAAAATAACTGATGTTACTCTATGGATACACCAATTTACAGATACGCCATGATAATGCGAGCAGTAGGTTCATTGCCTCCTTAACCCCTATTACGTAAATTTACATCATTATGCCGGTAAGGAGGTATGGAGCGAGCTTACTTACCGAGTCCGCTCCATATGGGCTGGTGCCAGCTGGTAATAACAGATTGTGAGGAAAATGGACACAAAAAATGATGAAAGATGACAAGTCACCCCCTCCTCCAGAGGCTGTAGCTGCAGAATGTCGGAAGCGGGCAGAGGAACACCAGTGCAAGCATAACCACCAATTGCCAATTGTCCACCCTTTTGTCCACCATTCAAGAGTCCTCTGAGACCCGGGTTCCACAGTTACGGGCAGAGGACTTTCCCATGCTGGATGAAGGCGGGGACCTGGACACCTTCTTGCTGCCGTTCGAGAAAATTTGCCACCAGCACCATCTACCTGAGGACCAGTGGGTCCGGTTCCTAACTCCTCGACTCAGGGGTAAAGCCCTGGAAATCTTTGGGGATCTGCCCAGAGCAGTCAACCAGTGGACCTCGGGGTTGTATATCACCACCATCCAGCAGCTGAAGGAGCTCATCGTGATGGAGCATTTTTTGTGGAACTGCCCAGAGGACCTCCAGCAGCAGCTTCGTGACAGGAAACCGCAGGGGGCTTCCGCTACAGTGAACCTTGACGACAAATATGCCAACAATCGGGCACCGGAGGCCAGGAAGCATGCCAGTTGGAGAGGGGGTAAGGCGCACATTGTGCCAGGTGTCCCTACCCCTAAGCCCAGGGGGCCACCCTCTGATCCCTCCATATTTGGTATTACCGGAATCTTATCAACCTGTAGAATACAGATAACACATCATTTATACCAAAGAGTAAACGCCATGAAAACAAAACTCCCACAAAAATGTTTTTTTTTTTTGCAATTCACCCCACTTAGAATTTTCTTTTCAGTTTCCCAGTACATTACATGGTAGTTCAATAACAACATTAAAAAGTACATCATGTCTCTCAGAAAAAACACCAATCCTTTATATGTCTATTTATATTGAAAAATAAAAAAAGTTATGGCTCTTGGAAAGTGAGGAGGAATAACATAAAGAACCAAATAATTATGGCCAGACAGGAAGCGGTTAAATAATGAAAAGCCCTTTGACTCATTGAAGTGTGAGTTTTTGTGATCAGTACTGGTTCATATGAGGATATGCCAAAATTTCTTGAAATGACTACTTTTAATTTACTCAAATCCTACAGCTTGAGTGCATGTTAACAGCTAGATCTCCTACCCCTTTTCCATGGGGATGGGCATAAGGCACAGTTACCCTCTTTCACCTATTTTGTTGTCATTTAGCTGTCATTTAGAGTAATGCAGGTTTTGATGGATTGGATGCATTACTGCTGTTACTAAGAAACTGTCGCTGCATGCAGGCGACACATTGATGTATTTGGCTGACCGACAGTCATCTCTAGAGGCATTGGTTGGAACTTTTCATGAATTTGGGAAATACAAAGGACCAAGTCAGTGCTTTAACCAGTAGATAATTTGACAGGAATGATCTTTTCTGAAAAAATCTTTTTATAACCTAAAAGTTTAAATATCTGGGTATAATTATTCACAAGGATTCACAGTGGTTTACCAAGCTTACATTTGCTCCAGCCATGGAATACCCGGCATGGTCGAGCTTTCGTCTAACATGGGTTCATCACATTAATATTTTAAAATTGTAATTTTAGCAAAATTGCTGTATTTATATAGAGCCGCTTTACATATCTTCCCCAAGACATATTTTAAAGCAACTGATAAATTCCTGACTTCTTTCTTATCAGAAAGCCAAGCTCCTGGATTATCCAAGAACACATCATAGGCTCCTAGTGAAAGGGGAGGGATGGCATTACCTAATACTTTGATTTCTGCTGCATGGTGATTAGGGCAGATTCTACTTCCCCTGCAGTGGTATTAGAAGCAGCTTTAATCAGTTCTTATGAGGCGGTTGCAGACTTAGTTTACATGGATGGGAGATTTCCAGGAAGCCACTTTACTTTTGCTATGGTGGTCACTGTAGTTATTTGAAAGTTCTTTATCGACATCTTTAGAAACAAATGTAGAAGTGGTATTTGGTCTCCCTATATTTCCCTATAAAGAAATTGAAAACTCCCAGACCTCATGCCCCTACAAGATTTTGAATACTGGCCTCAAAGGTGCATTAAAGGGGTTGTCTCGCTACAAGGATTGCCTTTTATGTAAAAGATCTTGCAAAAACAAGTCACTTTGCAATGTATGTCCATTAACAGCATCCTACCTATTCTGAGATACCCCCTCTTGTATGGGGTTCATCAGCTCCTCAGGTCGCTATAGCTACAGATATGTTAAATCTCATATGATAGACTGCCAGCACTGGTTGCTATAGCTACAGACCTGGCTGCTACTGCAGCCTAATAGAAGCCTGTAAACACGTCCCTGAATTCAAAATGAAACCAAGAAAACAGGACTGAGGTATGATGAATTGATGTAGTGAGACAACCCCTTTAAATTTCTCACCCACATAGGGGTCTTCCTTTGTTTTGCAAATCATTAGGCACTAAGGGCCTCATGTATGAAAACTGTCTAGGTCCAAGACTTTCTTTGTTGCCCATAGCAACCAATCAGAGCTCCCTTTTCATTTCATATAGTGCTCTGAGAAAATGAAAGAGAAGCTCTGATTAGTTGCTATGGGCAACAAAGAGAGTCTTAGACCCAGACAGTTTTCATACATGTCTCCCTAAATCTTTCTCATACAGCATTATTTCATTATTGTTAGTTGCGACATGCATGCACAAGCTACAGTAGAGGTTTTGTATCTTTAGAGTTGGGGCACTTAGGATCTGTGGCCAGGAGAGAATCCTTTAAAAACATGTCTCTTCCTGTTGCAAAGCCATTATGCGCTCATTCTTCTTTAGAGAAATTATGAGGAGAGACATCCAGGAACTTGAAAACCAGCAGATGTAGAGGCAGGCACCTTCATGGTTGTCTACTGTAATCAATGTAAGGGACCAACTTATACCAGTGACGTGGCTACAAACAGTTTATCTTACCCTGGTCCGATTAGTGCAATCAGCTCACAGGTGATGTCTGCACCAGATGCAGTGGAGGTCTTGGCACTCTACATGACATGCTACATGTGAGTTGGGATGGTCCAGTAATTTGACGTTTATGGGCTAAAGTTCATCAGTTTAGTAAATTAGGTCTCCCTGGAGTATGTGGTCCTGAAAATATCTGATATTTGGCCAAGTGGAGGAGCATCTTTCAAAATATGAGATGTCTCTTAACGACTGCCCGCCGACTTTTGATGTCGCTGCAGACATCGGAGTCTGCGGCTCTGGGCGCCGCAGCTGCGCTACGATCGGGGCTGTATTACACAGCCCTAATCCCAGAGCATCCCCTGAGAGCAACAGGAAGTGGGGGAACCCCAGCAACCCGGTGCTTTAACCCTTTGATTGCGGCGGATCGTCACCGCATCGCAATCAAAGGGTTTCCCCTGCTCTGTCGGGTAGTCGTAAAGCCCGGCGACCCGACAGAGCCCGGGGAACGGCTGCACAGTCAGCCCTGGGGACCTAGAATAGCCCCAGAGCTGTCTGTGTAATAAGCTAGTGACCAGGACAGACTGTGAGCTGCCCTGACTGCTGCCTGTGTCAGACTGGCACAGATTATAATGTATTAGCATATATGAATAAGCTAATACATTGATAAGTGTAAAAAAAATTAAAAAAAGTGGGATCAGGGGATTTAAAAAAAAAAACAGAAAAGTGTAAAAAAAAATGACTAAAAAATAATAATAAAATAAAACTAAATATTTAATAAAAAATAATTGTGCATATATTACACACACAAAAAAAAACTACACATATTAGGTATCCACACGACCGTAATAACCTGTAGAATTAATCTAACAAATTAAGTGTGAAATGTGAATAGTGTAAAAAAAAATTTAAAAATTTAAAAAACAAAAACAAAAAATTCTTCAATTATTTATAAGTAAACTTAAACTATTCCCCCATAAAGTACAATTTGTCTAGAATAAAACGAGGCTTCATACAACTGCGTCATTGAAAAAAATGAAAAAGTTAAAACTGTTGAAACGCAAGGAGGCAAAAACTAAAAAAAAGGTTCTGGTCATTAACTACTTTTAAGGCGTTCGACTTAAGGGGTTAATTGATTACTGAGTTATGCTAGACAATCATTTATTTTTCAAATTGAAAACTCCCTAGGAGCCTTTAGTCTCCCATTGGGTTCAATTGATTACTTCAGACTTGTCTATGTCTAAAACTGTAAAACTACCTATGCTGCAGAGGCACCTCAGACTGCTTTCATTGCATCTGGGATGTTTAACTTGCTGTCTTTGTGGTATAATGGGGTGTAACAAATTTAGATAGACAAAGTGTCTTTATCCCAGCACACTATTGGTAACGTCTGTGTGTAGACGGTTTCTCCCCTCCGTCTTCGCAATTCAATATATAGTGCAGTTCAGGCGTATTTACGAAGAATGCGACATAATTTATTAGAAGACTATAATACAAGCGATAAAATCATGTAGACATACTTGCATATGAATCAGTCTTGTCCATAGTGTGTGCAGTAGCATATCATATTGTTCAGCAGCGTGGATCCATGCAGCGCATGTAGTGAGGCAGAAGCAGTCTGTCAGGCAGGGCGCTACACACCTGTGAGGCGACGTTTCGAGAGGCGGTGCCTCCCTTTCTCAAGCATCTTTAACTTGCTGGACAAACAGTAGTGGGCTTAGTGCCAGAGCATGTGTGTATGTTACTATGTGAGTATATTTGAGTAAGTAGTTTATATAGATGAATGAGTAATATTGCATTTTATACTGTAAAAACCATTGATTTTTCCTACTAATAATGAATAATATTGTATTGAGACCTGTACTATTGTTATAAAGAGAATGCTTGTTCTTATATCTCTTGTCTTTGTGTAATGTTTTTATTTTCCATAACTTGCAGTTCTGCCAAACTATTGGGAGGTAGACCTCACAAACCGGGCTCCTCTCCTCAGTGACAAGATGCAGTTAATGTTGCTTCAGAACATGTGAGTATTCCCATTGCTGTCTCTATATGGACTATATTGGTGAGTTAATCTTCTTCCCATAGCTCATACTATCAAGACTTTGTATATTTGGGATTACTGGTTTCAGCATCTAACCTGAAGGCATATATGTATGTATGCACAGCCATTTCATTTGAAGATTATATTTGTGACTGATATTACTCAACCCTTGCAATGCTGTTAGTCCACACAACTGTGTCTAATACAGGGTGTTAAGGACTTTCTCTGTATCTATATTCACGTGTTCTGGTAAATCTTCTAGCACACATATATATACTCCTATTCTTTCCTTATAATACCACTGATAAAGTCCCTGCCTTAATCGCTGGGAAGGAAACGTGATGAGGTTTTTGCATCTTTTCCAATTGGGTTTCGGATTTACTAAACAAAGTGAAGCAGGGCTCACTAGACTTAAGTTCCAGGTGGGGCCGTCCTTATCATGACGATAACCCCACAATATTTTTGATAGCTAGTTTGCAGTATAGGGTGTAGCAGGGACAGTGTTTAGCTGTCCCCTTATTTTCTGCATTCATTTTCATGTGTATAATTTTGATCTTATGACTGTACGTGTATATGGATTTTTAACCAAATTATTAAATGTTAAGTTTTACGTCTTTTTCCAGTGATTTATTTGAGATTGTTTCAGACTTATTCCTAATTGGTTTGGAGTGGTCTACTTGTATTTCCTTTTTGTTCATATAACTACAAGTGTCATCATATTACACCACACATGGTAAACACATGTTCTAATCTGCACCCATATACATAGTACCCAGTACATAAGTTTAAGCCTGAAATGGGTGTAAAGGGGCATTACTGTACACGGGGCTGGGTGTGGTGTCCCAATGAAGCTACAAACCTCCGAGTTCCTATGCTCTCCTAGTTAGAAATAGAGGTATCCATGGGTCATTACTCAGATTCAAGTCATGCCCCATATATGCTTCCATTTGTAACTAAGAGACCATTGTAAGTAAGTGTCATAACTTGGGGACTTCTTGTAATACTCAACTGGAGGTTTTTCACCTAGTCAAATAATATAAATCTACAGAACACACTGGAGTACATAACACTATTAAGGCTATGTCTCCACTGCACAGAAAAACATCAGTTTTTTCAGCATTTTTCATTTTGTAAAAACGCTGAAAAAAACGAATGAAAATAGGTCCCATAGACTTGTGTAGTAAAAATATCCTGCTGTCTCCACAGAGCGTCTCTTTTCTGCTCGTTTTTTCTGCTGGTCGTTTTTTGAAACATGTTGCAAAAAAACTACTGAGCAGGGCAGAAAATTAACTATTGGAGTCTATGGCTGTATCTCCACTGCACAGAAAGACATCCATTTTTTCAGCGTTTTACTTCTTTTTTTTTTACAATGCTGTGCATGTCTGCAAAAAAAAAGCGCAAAAAAACGCAAAACACACCAAAAAAAAGGCCGTTTTTTTTTCCGGCTGCTTTTGACAGGCAGTGGATAAAAACCTATGAACGTTTTTAGTATTTGGTTTTCTGGTCGTTTTTTGTCCACTGCAGTATAAACATGGCCTAAGGAAACTTGGTCTCACTATCTAGTGTGGTAATACATGTCCTGTACTACTCTTTACTTGTGTCAGGATGAGCGGCTCCTTTGGGCACCAGGTGATGATGGCCCAATTTTCTTCATTTCATTGTGTATGTAAATGACCCAAAAAAAAGTTTTCTTCCTTATAATAGAAAGTGATTTTTAGCTTCCAGGAGCTCTTGCTGGCTGTTAAATGTAAGGAATTGCTTTATCTATATGAGTTAACTGCATTAATTTTGCATTATGTTGGGTGACAATTTGAGGCTTCAGAACCAGTTACCAGTTGTCCATAGAGTTATGTTTTCAACATACAACGGTCATCTCGGAATCAGTTAATATTGTATGTTGTCTGTACTCCAGGTGTCTTCTTTGTGTCTCATCATTCACACATTGTGCTAAATAATACCATACTTGCTCACATAGAACTATATCGCATAGTATTTTTTGTTTTACTTTACATTTATTAATTTCTCAAGACCACAACCACTCATTGAAGGGCGTGCAATGTATGAACATCAAGATACACAGGGCAGCATTCATATGAAAATTCCTCTTTGAAATTAAAATACCATAATCTGTTTACAACAAATAATGGGCATAGGCAACAGTAAGATCAATTGGCTATTACTGAAACTGCAAGCCACCTAGATAGAAACAGTAATAACATACAGTAGTCCTGAAAGTCAGTGAAAAACCATTTCTTAGATATGAATAAGCTATTAGCATTGGCTGTGCTAATTAAATTTTTTTTGTTTAAAGCGCAATGAAAATGCATTTGCAGAGCAGCCCTATATTTCATTTCAATGAAATGACTAACTCCATCTCAAGTAATCCTCTTAGCAATATGACCACAAATTATCATCTCAAGTTTACAGCTTTGATGTGCTATTTTATTTTCCTTTCTGTGATTTCCAGGCTATTAAACTCACATTATGGAAAACTCGGTTCAAAAGCCATTTCCATCATTTGTTTTATACTCCTTATTATGAGACAGTTCTGAAAATAACACAATGTGACCTCAGATAAGTTACTTGGTTTCAAAAACAGCTGTCTTATGGCACAGAGAAATCCCCCGTTTCCATCACATTAAGGTGCCTGAAGAATAAAAGTTTGGGGTCACTACTGCGATTCTGGCCCAAAACCCCTTTTGGTTCTCCTTCATTGGAATTAAGGGTCCATGTTGAACGCGTGCTGGGTGCTGACACTAGTGAAGATCCACCAGACCGGGCAGCTTGGAATGTGTGATTTGTTCCGTCTGCAGATTTTTTCTGCCATGGAATAAGTGCCATTAGGGTTTCCTTGCATGCATTGCGGAAAGATGTAGATGAAATGCAAAACAGAATTGGGTCTAGAGCACTATTCAGATACCAAAGTGGTAGTGAAAGATAGGTTTTCAATAAGGTGTAGACTTTGAGAACATAGGTGTTCCAGTTATCTATATAGATCTGCATGAGGGAGGATGCGGTGTCGGGAAAATTACACAGGAAAATGCTACCACCACTGCACCTGTAAATAAAAGAGACATCCTATTAAGTAATATACTTTGTATATGCAATATTGTGATTCAATGTTGTACACTTAAGGGGATTGTTCAAAAGTGGAGCTGATCCTGTTTTTCTGGAACAGCTCCATTCCTTCCTATGGGCTGTGTCTGATGAAGCAAAGCGGCAATATCAGCTACTGTCAAATGGAATATAGTAGTGCTATTTCTGGGAACCTTTAAAAGCACACATTTGTCGTTACTCCCCAGGCTACTAATATATCCAATAGCATTAGCTTTTCTGGGAAATACATTTAGGTGATTTATCATGGTTTTTCTTTTCAAGATTTTACCTTGAGTATTTAGGCCTATATGAGGAGATAGTCCTATCAGAAAGCTCATTAATTAGGAAACATTTTGGATGTTTAAATTAAAAATGACTGATTTTATTGACAAACCCAGGTCATGCTAGATATCCTGCTTAGATACAGTTGAAACCAGAAGTTTACATACACCATATAAAAAGACATATGCATGTTTTTCTCACTATCTGACATGAACCCAGCCAAGCCAGTATCGCTCTGCTCTACACTGATGAGGGGCAAAACCCCAAACGGCTGTATGTAGATGAGTGATACTGGCTTGGCTAATATTCCTTTTGCTTCTTAAAGATTCGGTGAATCAGAAGTAAATTGAGGATTTGTTACATCCAATAGAGGGCGCATGAGCTTCCCAGCTCCTTTCCCATAATGCCTTGTGATATGCAGATGCTTAGTAGACAGCAAAAAGGCAATCTCAAAACTCTACACACTGTCATGGATGCCCCTGCAACCCTCGTCCCGGGTCGCAGGCGCATCCGTGCCCCGCTGCCGAGCGGCGCTGCGACCCACATGTCGGGTCGCAGGCGCGCTCGGTCCCCCGTCTGTCCCACAAGTCACTTACCCGAACACGCTCCTGATTCAGCCTCTGTCCCGCGGAGCGGGACGCGCGCGCGCCGGCAGTGCTAAATTTAAAGGATCAGTACACCGGTAATTAGTTATTGCCGGTCACTGCCCCTATTTAAGCCAGCCTTTTCCTAGTGACCTTTCCGGATCTTTAGTGCCATTAGCCTATTGAGAAAGCGTTCCTAAAGCCTTGTTCTGTTTACCGTGTACCGTACCGTTTGCCTCCGTCCTTCAACCACGAGTTGCCGCCTGCCCTGACCTTCTGCCTGTCCCCGACTACGAGCCCGCTTGACGATTCTGTACCACGTTATACCTCGGCTGCCTCCGCAAGCAAGTCATGTCAGGGGTAGTGACCTGGTAGACTCCCGCCGCAGCAAGTCCATCCCGCTTTGCGGCGGGCTCTGGTGAAAACCGGGACCTACTTAGATTCCGCTCCCTAGCATGGCTTACGCCATCGCTTGCGGTGGTCCAGTGGATCCACTACTGCTGACCGTGACACACACCTTAACAGGTGCTCTCCTCAAGGGGAGATATTCCCCTATCTGACATGAAATCAGAATAAACCTTACCCGTTTTAGGTAAATTAGGATTACCAAAATTATTTATATTTGCCAAATGCCAGAATAATGACAGAGAATTTTTTAAGGCATTTTTATTACTTTCTGCAAAGTCAAAAGTTTACATACATTTCATTAGCATTTGGTAGCATTGCCCTTAAACTTCATGACTTGGGTCAAATGTTTTGGATATCCCTCCACAAGCTTCTCACAATAGTTGGTAGGAATTTTGGTCCATTCCTCCTGACAGAACTGGTGTAACTGAGACATGTTTGCAGGTCGCTTTGCTCGCACCTGCCTTTTCAGCTTTGCCCATAAATTTTCAATAGTATTCAGATCAGAGCTTTGTGATGGCCACTCCAAAACATTGACTTGGTTATCCTTAAGCCACTTTATAACCAGTTTGGCAGTATGCTTTGAGTCATTGTCCAATTGGAAGACCCATTCCCACCGAAGCTTTACCTTCCTGGCTGATGTCTTGAGATGTTGCTTCAGTATTGCCACATAATCTTCTTTCCTCATGATGCCATCTATTTTGTGAAGTACACCAGTCCCCCCTACAGCAAAACAACCCCAAAACATGATAATGCCACCCCTGTTTTTCACAGTTGGGATGGTGTTCTTAGTCTTCCAAGCTTCTCCCTTTTCCTCCAAACGTAACGATGGTCATTATGGCCAAACAGTTCAGACATGTCTCCAGAAATGTAGGTCTTTGCAAATGTGCATTTGCAAACATTAATCTGGCTTTTATATGTTTCTTTTGGAGTAATGGCTTCTTCCTGGCAGAGTGGTCTTTCAGCCCATGTTGATACAGTACTTGTTTCACTGTGGATGATACAATCTTACCAGCTTCTGCCAGCATCTTCACAAGGTCTTTTGTTCTTGGGTTAATATGCATATATCGGACCTCAGCACAGTCATCTCTGGGACACAGAACCGTCTCCTTCCTGAGCGGTATGATAGCTGGACATTCCCGTCTTGTTTGTACTTGCGTATAATTGTTTGTACAGGCATGAGGCACCTTCAAGTGTCTGGAAATTGCACCCAGTTATGATCCAGACTTGTGCAAGTCCACAATTCTCTTCCTGATATCTTGGCTGATTTCTTTATACTTTCTCATGATGTTACACACAGAAGCAGTGTGTTTCTGGTGTGTTTTAAAAAACATCCACAGGTGTGTCTCTAACTCAGACGTTGCCCAAAAAAATCAGAAGCTTCCAAAGACATGACATCATATGGGCTGTGCCAAATTGTTTAAAGGCATAGCAATCCTAGTGTATGTAAACTTTTGACTTTGCACAAAGTAATAAAAATACCTTATCTCTCTCATTATTCTGGCATTTGGCAAATATAAATAATTTTGGTAATCCTAATTGACCCTAAAATGGGTAAGGTTTGTTATGATTTCATGCCAGAGAGTGAGAAACACACGTTTTTATATAGTATATGTAAACTTCTGGTTTCACCTGTATATACTAAATTCAGCAACGACAAGATGTGTTGGGGGACACAATTTTTTTTTCTGTAGTGGTTACTATAAAGCCCATGTGTCAAACTGAAGGTACACGAGCCAAATCTAGCCAACTACATCTGTTTATGTGGCCCGCAAGAGCTTAGACACAGTGAACCGAGATGGACAAGATCTGGTCTCTGAAAGACTGCCTCTCCACTTTCCCCAGGGGATGCAGCCAGTGCTTGCCAAGAGTCGGTGGTGCTATCTCCATACTGCACTCCTCAGCAAATCACAGATGGTGGCATAGCTCTGAAATCCCTACCCAGGCACCCAAATCATCCTCCAAGGTAGGAAGCTAGGTGCTAAAAATGTAAAATAGGCTGACTATTATAAAACCTTGGCCTTTAACTGACCATGTAGGACACATAACCTCTGTGGTGAAACAATTTAAACTACTTTATCAGCATCCCAGAAGAAAAGGTAAATACAACATAGAAGATCGGCTACGAAACCTCCATTTAGTACAAATGGTGTCTCAGGTTATTTCACGATATGTTAGGAGTAGTTACATTTATAGTCTTAAAGTTACAAATGGATCTCAGAGTGCAACCATAATGCTGATTTGGCCCTTGGTGACAGTTAGTTTGATATCCCTGTTATAAAGTGTTAATTTTTATGGTAATGTTGTTAATAAACCGTAACAAAAACTTAGCAATAGTTAAGGGTGAAACTGTGCTGTACATGTTGGCAACAAATGACAAAAGTATGTAAAATATCACATACTTTGGAGCTATCTTTGCACCCATTCATATACAATGACTGACAAATTTTATCTTGGATTTTGAGAAAGGTTCCTGCATTCAGGTTTTATAACTATGTACAGTATTTCTTTTTACGTTATCTTAGAGTTTACCTTGATGAACAATTCGAATTGAACTAACAGTAATAACCATAATCACCAGGTTTTTCAGACAACCAGTTAGAATCAAATTTAAAAATATTCAGGTTCTACATATTTAAATTGCAGTGTTCAAAATCTTTAAATTTCGAGTGTGACTACAGTTCAATCGAAAGTGACATTCCCACTTTGTCATACTCATAGGAACTGAAAAAGTTCACAAGTGGGATGTTTGACAATGAAGAAAATCTGCATAGTTTTTAAGCCTGTGAAAGTGAGGGTGTAAAATGGTTACTAATAGCCTTTTTTTCTCTCTTGGTCTCCAAAGTGGCTCTGCTGGGTGAAAAACGACTATTAACTGCCTAAGGGTCAGTCCAAACGGCATGGTTTATTGGTCGGTTTTTCAGACTGTTTGTGGATTTAGAAACAGTCTGAAAACTGACTGTCAGCCATCCCTGTAGACTTTAATAGAAAATCCATTCAACAGTCCACACTGAATGGATTTTCTGCTGGATGATTTTTTACAACGCCGGCGTTCCAAAGAACTTAAAACATGCTCAATCTTCCACCCGGTTTTCAAGCAGAAGGTGTGCATTTCGATGGTTGAGGGGGACGGGCGAATCCGCAAATCGCGGACAGAACCGTCGCCCAAAACCATTCAAAAGACGACAAATACCGTCTGGATTCTAAAACAGATTTGGGCATTTCCAGTGGACCATGGAGTTCCATGGTGGAATCAGGGCTTTTCCAGGGCAGGACTAAAATCTCCCGAAATTAGGAGAGAAAGAGATGGCAAGTATGGCTAAGACATACCCAAACATTGAATTTATAGAATATTTTGAATCACTTTACTACAATTTTTACTATATATGTAAAGTTGAGGTTATGTATAAAGTTGAGGTTATGTATAAAGTTGAGGTTCCAAAATTGTCCTTTAGGCATACTTTTTTAAACATATTAAATAGTTGTACTACATTTTTCAGTACAAGCGAATTTTATAAAAAAACATACCCCATACAGTAGTGATTTTTCACAACTAGAATTAATGAGTGGCATATGCAGTTTTCAGGACTGGAGCAGAGCGAGGGAACTGATAAGTAGGAGAAACAAGGTTGTGGCAAAACCCCTTTAAGGCAGTGCTGGAAAATAATGGTGGCTACACAAAAATTGCATGGGGTAAAATTTCCCCTTTTTTCACTTAGGGTTTGATCATTTTTTGTACATGTTTTGACTTTTGTTGCTTGGTTTTTTTTGGGGGCAACCAAATTGACACGTTATACAAGCGTACACGACTACATTAATCAAGTAAAACTTATGTATCCCATGAAAAAATAATAAAAGTATTTAAAAAAAATGTGAGGGGTTACGCACTTTTTAAGAAACTGAATAGGTCAAGGTTACGCTTTTTTTTGCAAACACATAAGGCATTGGCTAGTTAAACCCGACAAAAGGGTGCGTACGACGCGCCGCAGTACATCGGTGTCTCAGACTCGCACTATCAGCGATATTCCCGCGACGCGGGGGGGGGTTTTGCCCGCCGGCCCCCATAGACATCATTCTCATAACATCTCTCCCCAAACAATCGATGAAAGGGGGCAAACCCAAAAATTTCTCTATAAAATTTATGGAATTACCAAATTTCGCACGCATCCACCCATTTTAGACGCAAATACGTGGCGTAATGTGTGCCGAAATTATGCCGTGTGAACATACCTTTTTACAACATATGATATAGTTATTTTTTTCTGTGGCTTTTAAAAAACAAGGGGGGAGGAAACAGAGAAAAAAAAGGGGTGTATTCACATCGACCGGTCTGCAAGCACAGAACATGTATTGATAGCACTGTTATGTGGTTCCGGTTCAAGGGTTTACCTGGTCTCGGATTTTAAAATCTAAAAAAATTTATCCATGATTACAAAAATAATGTAAATACGTTGTGATGAAGAAATGAACAATTAAAGATGTGCCTTAACCTTTACTGTGATTACTCCTAAAAACTACATAAGCTTTGAAGAGTGGTAAAAAAGTATGGTGGAAAGCTCTCTCCAAGGGCCCCATAGTAGTAGTATGGTTTGCCTCCATGGTATTTATGCACTTCGGTATAGTAAAACATAAATTCTTATTCACATTTTCTCTACAAGTGACACTTACCCAAAAGTTGACGTGCCTTCCTCTCTGAAAATGGACGACTTCGAGGCTGATTCATATATTTTGAAGAAAACTGCCAGTGTGTTCTTGTGAGGCCAATCTTTTCCCTCTGCTGGTGGTTCAAACTGAAGTGATGGAAAATTAGAAGGTGAAAAATAATGATGGCAACTAAAGGCACGACAAAGAACAAGATGCTGCGTGTTTGCATGATGCTTTTGTAAACAATATATGGCTTTGGTTCCAACATTTCACACACTGTAGAATCAAGAACAACTTCTTCCTGAGAGGTAGCAGTATAGTCCAGGATACATGCTGATGACTCACCATATACAATAGCAACAGGTATAGTGCTGAGGAATGACAAAATCCAGATGAAGGCCAATAAATAAGCCATGCGGGATTTTCGAAGTTCAGCGATTGACCACATTGGATGACATATAGCAAAGTATCTCTCGGCCGTGAATGCAATGATGGTCCAGCTAGTGGTTGCACAATAGACCTGTCTGATCATGAAGTATAATTTGCATACTGTGTCAGACAGAGCCCAAGGGTAATATTGCCAAAAGTATCTGTACAAAGTCACTGGAATAGTAAGCAGAAGCAGTATATCGGCCAGCGCCAAACTCAAGAGGTAGAAGCGGACAGCGCTCACTTTCATCCTACCATTTCTCATTAGAGTAAGGATACTTATCCCATTGGCCACGATACCAAAAAGGAAAAGAAGGCTGTAAAAGACTGTGGCTGGAATGGCTACATAATTGGGCTCCTGCTTTTGGGCACCAATAAACAGGTGATGCAAGGTCCTTCGAGAGGCGTTGGAGCCAACACTTTCATTCCACAGAGAGCCATTGTTAATGTTGATGTAGTTGAGGCACTCATTTTGAATGGCTGAATTTGACTCGTTCATTTCAAAAACTGGGTCAAGTTTGGAGATTTCAAGGCTAAATGACAACACAATTAAAAGGGATGATTAGAATAAGAAGCAAAATGAAATGGAATAAAGTATAATTATACATTTCAGCTCCAAGAAAAGCACCACATTTAAATTCTGGAAGAATGGTTGATGATGAAGTAAGATTACTTTATTATTCTGTAGTGCAAATTCTTGATCAGCTGGTTAAAATGACATATACTTGAATGTGCTTGAATAATCGTATATCATTGGAATATGAAAGTAATTACAGTGCCTGTATGTAATCAAACATAATATAAAAATTTACAATATAAAGAAAAATCAACACAGAAATCATCACTGTAATCTATAGCTAGTTATGTTTTTTTCTTTTTAAAACAACTCCTAAATTCTTAAGGACACAGCCAGTTTTGACCTTCAGGATAATCCCATTTCTCAAAACTGGCTTTTGTCACTTTATGTGGAAATAACATTTTAATGCTTTGCTCATCAAATTAGTTATGAGATGGTTTTCATTTGTGAAAAATGACAAAATTATACCCCAGTATGGAAAATTTTGCCATTTGCGCTATTTGGTTGGTAACCAATGGTTACTGACCCTTCGTAGTTGTAGGATAACTGCTAGGCAGTTTTTTAAGGGCTGGCTTTTCTGGAATGGCCATAGCGTTTGGTGGGAGGCCGTTCCCACATTCCAGGACACCTTTTGGTAGGTTTCTAGAGACCTTAAAATCTTGTTACTCCAGGTGATCAGGGGGTGTGGTTTGCTAGTTGGCATTGGAGCAGCAGTGGAACTAGTGCGAGGCTCTGACTCCCAAAGTTTTGAGGGAAAGTCTGCATCATACCATATGGGGAGAGGATGGTGTTTTGGTGTTGCTGGACGATAGGTCCGGATCACGTTAGAGAGGGTCTCTGTATGTGGTAAGTTAGTGGGCAGACGGCTGAGGTCTTCTGTTTATAGTTGTGTTTATCTGAATTGCTGTAAACCTGCGCCTGATAAAAACAGGCTGAGGACAGAAATAAAATCACTTTTTAAATCATTAACTTTTTTTTCTGCTGCCATTTTCTAAAATTCATTTTTTTTTTCTATTGACAAAGCTATTTTAGGGCTTGTTTCTTGTGTGTATGGGGTGATTTATACTTTCTTTTTAACTCTATTGGTTTTTCATGTAAATTAACAGAATGAAGACAACGATTAAAGGAAAGACAAGTCAAAACAATGACCGTTCCTAAAGAATGCCATCTTATAGTACCTAAAAATACCACCATTCTTTCTCAAATAACAGTGAATGTATTCCCTATATATTACAGCCATACAATACTTACAAAATATATCCATACTATGAATGCAACACATAACAGGCAGTGGTAATTTAGGATGCAAAATTAACTTTACAATAGTGTACCTAAATGATTCTACAGACAGGGCCATTATAGAGATTAGTTTCATGTCTCCAGTAACGGGGACTTGTTGGTGAGGGCCCCTTAATGGTGAAGATGCAAAGACAACTGGTCATGCAAACCCAAATTTACATCCAAAACATTAGCAGAAATGGTCAGTACATAATGTTGTCATGGCAGAATAAAGTAACCTTCTATTAAGTTATGCCATTGGCACAGATCAAATTATGCAGAGGAACTCATTCCACTCCCCGGCACTTAGGCAATATATAGTCTAAGAACATTTATTATACTATTATAATAGAAACCATGAAGGCCACCTCTTAGTTGTTCCAGGGAAAGATATCATTCACTTTGAGTAAATGGTTGCATTAGATGTTCCATTTCTGTATTATCCATGTCCATCAAAATAAATCTTTTCCATTTTCTACAAAACTGAGCAGTGCGTTTTTCTTTTATGACACTTACTTCCTGTACACTCTACATTAAGCAGTCATTTCAACTGTTCAACAATTATGGGCAAAGTAGCCATGGCAGATTGCAGCTAGAACTGACACTTTTTAGCTATAAAGCATTTAGAATGGCAGGGTATAGGTAGGGGTCTCCTGCTACCTGCATCTCCCTCTGGATCTTCATCCCAACAATGAATTGCTTTTAACCCTTCCCCGTCGCAGCATTTTTTTTGTTTACATTTCGTTAGTTTTTTTCCCCGCTGCCTATCAAGGATCATAACTTTTATTTTTCCACCTACATAGACATATGAGGACTGTTTTTTTCAGGATAAGATGTACCTTTTAATGGTGCCATTGATAATACCATATAATGTACTGGGAATCCAGAAAAAAAAAATCTTGGTGGAATGCCAAAATTGTCCTGTGTATAATTCTAAATTGTATCTAAAGTGTATGTATCCAAATTACACTGTAATTTATGACTGTACTTCTAACTACTGCCAACCCCATTGCAATTTTTTTTTTTTACTTGCAATGACATTTCCTAGTTGTTTTGCCCAAGCCTGAAATTAACCCCATAAGGGTACAGACAAAAGATTCCCCTCCATCCTATGATATAATAGGGAATTTTGAAACATCAAATTTTTAACCATCTAGTTATCCATGTTTATAGTTGTGTTTATCTGAATTGCTGTAAACCTGCGCCTGATTAAAACAGGCTGAGGACAGAAATAAAATCACTTTTTAAATCATTAACTTTTTTTTCTGCTGCCATTTTCTAAAATTCATATTTTTTTTCTATTGACAAAGCTATTTTAGGGCTTGTTTTTTGTGGGGGTGTGATATGTACTTTCTTTATAACTCTATTGGTTTTTTCATGTAAATGAACAGAATAAAGACAAAGATTAAAGGAAATAATGAATTGCTTTTAACCCTTCCCCGTCGCAGCATTGTTTTTGTTTACATTTAGTTAGTTTTTTTCCCCGCTGCCTATCAAGGATCATAACTTTTTATTTTTCTTCTACATAGACATATGAGGACTGGTTTTTTTTTCAGGATAAGATGTACCTTTTAATGGGGCCATTGATAATACCATATAATGTACTGGGAATCCAGAAAAAAAAAATCTTGGTGGAATGCCAAAATTGTCCTGTGTATATTTCTAAATTGTATCTAAAGTGTATGTCTCCAAATTACACTGTAATTTATGACTGTACTCCTAACTACTGCCAACCCCATTGCAATTTTTTTTTTTTTACTTGCGATGACATTTCCTAGTTGTTTTGCCCAAGCCTGAAATTAACCCCGTAAGGGTACAGACAAAAGAGTCCCCCCCATCCTTTGATATAATAGGGAATTTTGAAACAAAAGCTTAACCATCTGGTTATCCACATTTATTAGTTGTCAGACAAATATTAATTTCTCCATATTGCATATCCTTAAAGACATCCAAACAGTAATTTTCGATCAGCTAGCCTTAAGGGTATGTTCACATGGCTGATTTGGACCCTGATACTGACATGGATGCAATGCTATATCTGCAGCAAAATCAGCATCCAAATCTGACTCAAATTCACTTCACATTGTTTGCAGTGCATGCAACTCATTTTCCACGCCTTGAATTTTATTTTTGCGCTAAAAGTCTGCCTTTGAAATCAGTGTCAAGTCTGCATCCAAAATCTGTGACGTGTTCGGCTGTATTGGAAACTCCCATGGATTTCAATAGGAGAATCCTGACCACTTCTCTGTTCAAAAGGGAAAGGTTTTAGGGTTTTTCTCGAGATAGGTACAGGTCCCAGAGGTGGCACTCACACCTATCAGACATTGATGGCATATCCTGTTGTTATGCCATCAATGTCTATAGTGAGACAACACCTTTAACCCTGTACCAGACAGGAAGTAACAGAACCGCCATCTTGCTACATCTTACTGCCTTATTTAATGCATATATATTTTTTAGACAATACTTATATAATTCAGAAGGGTGCAGCAGCGATCGAGCCCTTAGTGGTCAAGTACCGTAGGAAGACTAAATATACAAGTGGACAAAAAAGTTTTACAAGTATAAAAAATCTTAAAAGTTAAAATCAACCCCCCCTTTTTGCTGTTGTACACATAATTGGTATCGCCAGATCCATAAAAGTTAGATCTATTAAAATATAAAATCATTTATCCCATACGCTGGACACTGTAGAAGACAAAAAAATTAAAAGTGCCAAAATTGTGGGTATCATCTTATCATCATCTCAAGATCCCAAAAAAAATGTAATAAAAAGTGATCAGTCGCATATTTGCCAGAATGGTACCAATAAAAACTAAAATGACCCCTCATTCAGTTCTATAGGTGTAAAAAGTGTATTGGTTGCAGAAAATGGCGCAACAGCACAAATTTAAGAGAATGTTTTTATTTTTTTAAAGTATGAAAACCCCATATATTTGTTATTTCCAGAATGATACTGACCTGCAGAATACAGATAACATGTCATTTTACTGGAGAGTAAACAACTAAAAACAAACCTCCTGCAAACATGGCACATGTACGTTTTTTTTTTAATATTTCACGTCATTTCTTTTCAGTTTGCCAGTACATTCCATAGTACAGTCAATGGCACCATTAAAAAGCACATCTTATCCCGCAAAACAAAAGCCCTCATATGTCTATGTAGGACGGCAAGTAGGAAAAAACAGAACCAAAATTATGATCAGATGTCAGGAAGGGGTTAATATATCCAGTAAGGCAAACAAGGTTATATCACCTTAAATTAGATACATTTATTTCTTCCACTTCTCTAGGAATTTACTAAATTACTAAATTTACTAAAACAGACACAGGATATTTATTATTACATAGAAAATAAGAGAAGGCTTTGTTGAACTTCATTATATATGAATGTTGAATCACCATAGGGATAGTTTGCAATAGGTAATAAAGTTTGGAAATCTCATCATTTTAATTAAAGGATTTCTTCATAACAGTGACAACAGAAGATTATGCCATCTCTGGAGATCCTTAATGATTGTTGAAAACAAAGGTAATTAATTTAACCCCTTAAAGCCAAAGCCTATTTCTTCACATTTTTCCCTCCCTGCCTTCCCAGAGCCATAACTTTTTTATTTTTTCATCTACATAGACAAATGAGGGTTTTTTATTTTGCAGGACAAGGTGTACTTTCTATTGGTGTCATTCATCGTACTATGGAATATACTGGAAAACCGCAAAAAAATTCTAAGTGGGGCAAAATGTTAAAAAAATGTTTCTTGTACCATGATTGAAGGTATTTTGCTTTTACATCATTCAATCTTCAGTAAAAAAATTAAAATCTGTATTCTACGGTTTGATAAAGCATCCAGCATACCAAACAGTACAGTTTCCTTATGTTTTTGGTACCGTAAAAAAAATTTAAAACATTTTCTATTTTTGAAATATGTGAAGCGGTGCCATTTTCTGCAACCAATAACTTTTTTGTACTAGCACCTACGGTCTTGATGAGGGGCATTTTTTGCGGGCTGAAGTGTACTTTTTTATTGCTACCATTTGGAATACATGTGACTTCACCACTAGGGAGTGCAATCATTTATACAGACTAATGCATTGTAATATAACGGAGTATTGTAATTAGCAGTAACACCTGGTGGCTTTGTAGCGGGATCGCGCTGTGATCCCGCTACCAAACCTCTTACTGCCATTAGAACATACTCAGTTTTCCCAAAGTCGATAAGGGGGTTTAAAAAATAAATGTAGTTTAGAAATTTAGCTATCCTTATCCCCTTATAATTATAAAACATTTTGCATATTGAATAAGAAATCTTGTTTGTTTACACCAAAAATTCATTAAAAAAAAAAAAATTCTTTTTTCACTTTTTGTTAATTTCCAAAAACTAAGTATACGATTCTATCACATGGCCCCAATACACCCTAACGCTTAATGGGATTTGACATGAACGGGATTATTTTATCCGTGAAAAAAACGTGTATAGGAATCGTCCTATTGGGATAAGCCTAAAAATATTCAGTTTTTCTAAAAATCTAGCCAAAGGTTCCTTAGCAACATTAGATAAAAGAAGGGACAGGGGACATCCCTGGTGTGTTGTCTTCTCCAGAAGTAAAAGGTAGGCACAAAAATCTAAAAAAAAGACTTAGCATAAGAAAAAAATATAGTTCTGACATTTTATTCGACAGAATACCCCCACTTTTTCCCATAACGTCTAGCACCTGTCCTAGCCAACTCCACTGAATGTTATCAAAAGCGTTTTCTGAATCAATAGTGACCAGGACAGGTGCTATATTTTCACATGAAGATGCTCCTAGGATATATTTATCCTTACTTCCCATATACTCTAACATGATTGTATTTTGACCACTTGTCCTTTTTGTTCTTGTTTGTGATTCTTGTCTTTTCCTCACCATCTCCTTTCTTTTTTTTTTATTTGTAGTAAAATTTTTTAAATTGATGATAAAAAAATGTTATAGATTTTTACCCAACTCTCAATTTTTCCCTTTTCTGATCAATTACTGTTGTTTAGAGGGTTTTTATTATGAAAGAGGCTTCAAAATTGTTATGCCAAAACCAGAAAAAGGGGTCTGGACCTAAATTTGTGTTTATTGAAACCCAACAATTTCAGGACAACTTTTTGCAAATGGGGAACCCTTTCTCTTTGTAAATCGTCCCTGGTATGGTTTAATTAGTTAGGTAAACCTTCGCTACCTTTTTCCCAAAACATTAAAATATTTTTAAAACCTGTTAAATTATATGATATTTCCTTTGGGTCGTTCTTTTAACCTATAATACAGGGGGTATGGAAAGTTTTTCAGACTCCTTTAAATGTTTCTTTTTTTGTTTCATTACACCCATTTTTAAATCCAAAATTCTTTTTTTTTTGCTCATTAATGTACATCTGCACCTCCCCCCTTTTTAAAAGAAAAAATCAAAATTAGATATTTTTGCAAATTTATTAAACAAAAAAATTGAAAATACAGGGTCAAAGTATTCAGACCCTTTGCTATGACATCATATTTAACCAATGCTGCCCCTTTCCTTCTGATCCTCCTTGAAATGGTTTTTACTTCATTGGATTTCCTTTTGTTTTAATTAAAAGAATGGACCCCTTAAAGGAAAAACACACACCGTTCTAAATAAAACCTCCAGCTCACCGGCATTCAAGTACATAGGTCTAAGGGAAATGCCCAAAAGCCAGGACAGAATTTGGCCAAAACACAGTCTGACCAGGTTCAAAAAAAATTTTGCAGCACTCAAGATTCCTAAGAGCATAGCGGACTCCATAATCCTTAAATGGAAGAAGTTTGGCACGACCACAACCCTTCTCGACCTGGCTCATCCAGCCAAACTAAGCAAATCGTTGGAGAAGAGCCTTGGTGGAGAGAGGTAAAGAAGAACCCCAAGATCACTGTGGCTGAGCTCCAGAGATGCAGGAGGGAGATGGGAGAAAGTCCCAAAAAAGTCAACTATCACTGCAGCCTCTACCAGTCGGGGCTTTATGGCCGAGTGCGGCCGACGGAAGCCTCTCCTCAGTGCAAGACATATGAAAGCCCGCATACAGTTTGCAAAAAAAACAAGGACTCCGAGACTATGAGAAATAAGATTCTTTGGTCTTATGAGACAAAGATTGAACTTTTTGGTGTTAATTCTAAGTGGTATGTGTGGAGAAAAACCAGCACTGCTCATTACCTGCCCAATATAATCCCAACAGTGAAACATGGTGGTGGCAGCATCATGCTATGGGGGTGTTTTTCAGCTGCAGGGACAAGATGTCTGGTTGCAATTGAAGGAAAGATGAATGCGGCCAAGTACAGAGATATCCTGGATGAAAACCTCTTCCAGACGCTCTGGACCTCAGACTGGGATGAAGGTTCTTCTTCCTACAAGACTATGACCCAAAACACACAGCTAAAATAACAAAGCAGTGGCTTCAGAACAACTCTGTGCCCCTTCTTGTCTGGCCCGGCCAGAGCCCTGAGCTAAACCCAATTGAGCATCTATGGAGAGACTTGAAAATGGCGTCCACCAATGTTCACCATCCAACCGGGAAGGAACTGAGAGGATCTGCAAGGAAGAATGGCAGATGATCCCCAAATCCAGGTGTGAAAAACTTGTTGCATCATTCCCAAGAAAACTCATGGCTGTACTAGCTCAAAAGGGGGCTTCTACTCAATACTGAGCAAAGGGTCTGAATACTTAAGACCATGTGATATTTCAGTTTTCTTGTTTATATAAATTTGCAAAAATATCTACATTTCTGGGTTTTTTTCTCTTTCAAGATGGGGGCAGAGTGTACATTAATGCGCAAAAAATGTTACTTTTTTGATCTTACCAAATGGCTGCAATTAAACAGAGTGAAAAATTTAAAGGGGTTTGAATACTTTCCGTACCCACTGTATGGAGTGGATTGCTCTTTCCTCCAGGCCAGATTAGCTGATAACTTTCTGGATTTGTTACCAGATCTGTGGAGCTCAACTTCTAGTTGTACCAAAAAAAAGTTCTTGTCTATTAGCCCAGATATCAAAATTTGTTTGTTCTGAAACCTATTTTTTTTCCTTTGCTTAAGAGACTGATAAGTAAGATAATTTGTGGATGCAACTCTCAATGCTTCACTAGTCTTTAGATACTATTCCTTAGTTGTCCTTTTAAGAGATTTGACATAAGCTTCAGGGGATACAGGAATGGAGTTCAGACTGCAAAGTAAGAACTTTAGGGTACAGGCCACAGCCGCAGCACAATCTTCAGGTGCTTAGTCCTCTATCTTCCCTCCCAGAGATTGGGCCTGTGAGCAGTGGTCAGTACAGCATCTCCCACCTTCTATCCCCATACACAATTGTGCGAATTAGTGGAGACACAAAACACAATCCCCTATCACCCCATAACCCTCTTACACCCATCTATCACCCCATAAGCCTTCACCGATCACTTAATATCCCACACCAATTTGTCACCCCCAAATCTCCTCTCTATCCCCCAGTACACGTACTAGATGGTTGTCTCTGCAAAGCAGGACTCCTCTTCAGTGAAGCATAAACAAGCTGTTGCTCCACCACCAGTGACTGTCTTCTTTACAGATCACTGTTGAGTAGCAGGGGGGAGAATTGCTGGACCTCAGTCAGGTGCTATCAGAAGATTACAGCAGCAGTGGGAGAGGTGGGAATATAACCTCCCATGTCACCACTGGGCTCTGCGTTGACGATCTCTGCAGGACAAAGCTCACTTCATTGCCCTGGTCTCACCCCCTCTGGTGCCATTAATCTCATGCCCCCAGTCCTCTGCTTCCACTGATCTCGCTGCCACACATGAGCCTCTGCCCATTTTAAAGTGTTTTGGGGGCGGAGGGTTGATGTTTGAAAAACAAGTCCTTCTTTCATTTATATCCACTGTTGACGTCATGCTCTTCAGTGCCACTATTCTCACTTCCCAACCCTTCGCTTCAGACGATCTCACTCCCTGCCACCGACCCACTGCCCCTTTCATAAGGGGGGGAGGGGTGCCTAGTAGAAAATATGGCTCTGGCTACTGCTATTAAGTGCATATCACACATTATTATTGCTTGAATTAAGATTAGCAAAGTGTATGCTTTCAAAACAAAAGGACACTATAGAGTAACCAAGTTTTGCTAATCAGTGAAAAATTAATTGCAAACGTCTAACAAGTCACATATACTATTTTAGGGTTCATTTGAGATTTTAATCACTTCTTATTGCATTTTGTTATGAGACATGATGACAAAAAAATCCAGCAATTTTGTCATTGTTTTTCTATATTTTTTTGTTATAACATTAACCATGTGGTTTGAGTGACGTGCTATTTTCATTCTTTGGGTTGATATGATAATGTGGATACCACATTATATGGTTTTTATGTTAACTACTTTTTTTCACAGTGAAAATACTCTGGCAGGTCTAGCAACTATTATTTGGCCTTTAGCTGGCAACTGTCAGAACCTGATCGCTATTGACCATGGCATATGGGGGTTAAACGACCATTTCAGCAGTAGTACAAGCACCATAATATATATTTCCTCAAACACTAACCTTAGAGATGGTTTTAAGGTGGACCAATATGTCAGTTTTCTTTAAGTGTCACTATTACATGACCTAGTAATATGTAATTTGCAGGAAGTGTTTAATATGAGTGCCACCGGTGTTGGAAACCAGTAATCAGGCTATCAACATCTCCATCAAACAACTGATTTTGCTGGGGGAAGCCATGGACATTTAACATTTACCCTGCAGTGGATGGTGCATGGGAAATGTAGAATTACTTTGCAGTTATTTTGTCTGATATCAGAGTATACAGTAAGGATCGGGGAAAACATATCAAGAAGTGCAGAAAATAATTGGCTGCTCAGCTGAAAAAGATCGCCAATGTTTTAAAATGGCATCAAATCCAGAAACATGTTGTAGGAAAAGGAATACTGCCATCTGACTAGATCATAGAGTAACAAGAATGGCAAAAAAGTATCCAATGATGAACTCCAGGGAGATCAAAGAAGATCTTGAGTTATCTGTGAGTACTGCAACAATCAGAGGGCACCTACATGAAGCCAAACTATTTAACAGAAACCCTCAAGACCATTGCTGAAAAAAGTATGTCTTGAAAATTTACATTTGGGGCAAAAAAACACAATGCGGGCTGAAAAAAATGGCAAAAAATTTAGGACTTTAGTTTGTTCTTATTGGGTCTAAAGGCTGCAGACAGTTTGTCAGACGACCCATAAACACTACATTCAAACCACAGTACAAATTGAAAGACGTAAAACATGGGGGTGCAAGCATAATGGTTTGTGATGTTTCCCCCAATTTTAGAGTTGGGCCCATTTATACTACAGCCCCAAAGGGGACAGTTTGAATATATGAAAAAACTGGAAAGGTTATTTGCCTTTATGTAAAGAAGAAATCCCTTGAAATGTTTATTTAAAAGGGACAAGACCCCAAACACCCAGTAAGCGGACAAACCCTGGTTCCATACCAACAAGATAGATGAATGAAGTGGCCCAATCCCCAGACCCATGCATTGAGAATTTGTGGAGTACATAAAAAAATCGGTTTTTCGGGTGTCAGACGTTAGTTGATTTCATGCCACAAAAATGTAAAGCAGTTCTCAGAAATACACAACTAATTATTAGTTCCGTGATCTACAGAAAAACTAAATCTGGGAACAAATTTCAATTTATACTGTACATGATAATGAAAATGCGCACACTCCCATTTTTTAAAGGCAATGAAAGGGTCCCGGACTAGAAGGGGAAATCCAGGGGACCACCGCAAGCGTTTGGGTAAGCCACCCCAGGGAACGGAACAAAGTAGGTCCCGGTTTTCACCAGAGCCCGCCGCAAAGGGGGTGGACTTGCTGCGGCGGGAGTCCCCCAGGTCGTTCCCCCCTGACGTGACTTGCTTGCGGTGGCGCCGAATAAACGGGTGCAAAATGTAAGACAGGCTGATCAGGACAGGAAAGAAGGTGGGACAGGCGGCTAGGTTCGTGGTCGTGGAAAAAGGGGGGAGGTCCAGGGCGGGCCCGGCAGGATTCGTGGTAAAGAGACAGTAGCGAGGGGTACGGTACACGGTAGATCAAACGAACAATAGGGAACGCTTTCTCAATGAAAGACACAAAAGACCCGGGCAGGGAGGGGGGCGGAAGCCCCCAGGTTAAACAGAGGCAGTCCCCCGGGAAAATTAAACCCCCAATTACCGGCGCACTCCCCATTTAAATTTCAAGACCGGGGCGCGCGCCTTAGACGTGGGGAGCGCGCCGGGCACGGGAGGCGCGGGGAGACAGGAGCGCGGCCGGGTGTTTCCCGGGGCAGGGGGGCGAGTGCCCCCAAAACCCCCGGAAACGGCGGCACCCGTGGGGGACGAGGCAGAGCCGCGGCAGTCCCTGCAGCCCGGGGGTTTTCGGGCCCCGGGCCCCGAAACCGTACCCCCCCTCCCCCTTGCCCCCCCCTTCCTCCTGGCTTGGAGGAATCTCTCCAGCAATCCGGTCCAGGATTTTCCTGGGCTCCCACATCCCCCTCAGGACCAAACCCCTTTCCCAGTCGATCAGGAAATCCCCGCCTTCCCTGAGGGTCTTAAATGCTGGGATCCATTGAAGTGAAGATTTGGCGGACCCCTTTTCGAAGATGGAGGGGTGATTCCTCGGAAAAAGGCGGTTCGGGACCACGGGTTTTAAAACAAGGAGACATGGAAGGTTTTGGGAATTCGCATTGGGGGGGGGAGCCGGAGTTTAAGGAAAGCCGGGTTTGATGTGAGCGGTCTTCAAATTCCCCTATGCCCCAGGGGCCCAATTTTTAGAGGGGATCTTCACCGGAAAATTTTGGGCCGTTAGCCAGACCTTGTCCCGCGAAAACCTGGGGGGGGTCTCGTTTTTTTCCCTTGGACCTTCAAGCTGCACGGTCTGCAGAGACTGGCGAGCGTTTCCAAATGGAACCATATTTGGGCAAAAGTATCCGTTGCTGGCACCCCCGATGGTGGAGACAAAGTAATGGAGGGCGGGGGATGCTGCCATGACGATGAAAAAATGGCAAGGTACCATGGATTTACTCCAGGGAGTTTAGGAAAACTCTGCCCAAAGAAGTAAGCGGGCCCAGTCATCCTGTCGAGCCGAGACAAAGTGTCGTAAATAGCCCCCCAGGATTGATTGATTCTTCCACGGCCTTCGTCTGCGGGGGTAGGCGGAAGGGAAAATCGAGGTTCCCTGCATCCGGAGCAGGGGGCCCGCCAGAACCTCGACACAAATTGGACCCCCGTCCGAGACAATTGCGAGGGTAGTCCGGTAGGGGGAAGAAATGGGAGAAAAAACTGGCGGGCCAACGGGGGGCAACGGCAGCCCTGGCAATGGGAAAAAGTGCCCATCTTCGAAAAATGTGCACCCCCCAATGACTTTTTGCCCAAGATGGAGGCAGATCCGTGATGAAATCCATCGCACAAGGGATGGGCAGGGGCGGAAAAAACCCCCCGGGGGTTTGGGCGAGGACCCCCCCCTTTTACGACCAAGTAACGCGGGACTTCAAAAACCCTTGATGCCCCCTAGCAAGTTCTGGCCACCATAAAAACGGGAGATTAGGAGGAAGGATTTGCATGCCCCCTGGGTGACCGGGCCCCACTAGAAACATCCCCCCCTTTCAAAATTCCCGCGGGAGCGCGGACAGAGAAAAGTCTTCCCCCGAGGAAACCTTTCGCAGATCCACGGGACCCACAAGATCGGGCTTCGGGGGAAATTAATGCTGGGGCGTGCCCCCCCTCCCCAACACATGGGAGAACAAAGCGATCGGCCCGACGTTCTTCTCTGGGGGCCGAAATTGTATCTGAAAATTGAAGCGTGAGAAGAAGGGGCCCACCTGGTTGACGTGGTTGAGGGTTGGGGCCAAAAAAGGAGGTATTGAAGTTTTTTAATGGTGGGATAAATGGTGATGGGATAGCGTGCACCTTCCAGAAGATAACGCATCTTTAAAAGGCTAGCTTGATAGCCACAACTCCCGTCCCCAATGGTTTTTATTTTCCCCGCAGGGGAGAAGGGTTGGAGAAGAAGGCACAGGTGCCATCTTTCCTTTAGGTCCCTTCTGCGTAAAATTGCGCCCACCCCGACCGAGGAGGGATCCCCTCCAGAAAGAATGGCTTCTCAACAGTTGGTCAGGACGGGGGCAGAGGCGAAGGGGTCCTTAAGTGAAAAATGCCTTTTCGGGTTTGGCGCCACTGCCTAGGGTTGGTGTTCTTTTGGGGAAGCGCAATGTAGGCGCCACCAAGGTAGAATAGTGCAGAATAAACTGACGATAGTAAAACGGGAAAAACCCAGGAAGCATTTTTATAGCTCGTAGGCCCACCGGCCCAGGCCCCTGCAAAAAAGCCGATAACTTGGCAGGGTCCCTGTAACCCGCGGTCCGAGATGACGTAACCGAGAAAGGGAGGGTGGTCTGGTGGAAGAGACATTTCTCTAATTTGCGTAATGGTTGGGAGTAAACCCCTCCAACACCAGGCGGACATGAAACGGAGTCTCCACATCAGCGAAAACACCAAAATTTGTCCCAGGTAGACCCACGACAAAAATTTTAAGGAGATCCGGAAGATATCGTTCACAAATCTTTGGAAGACGCTGGGGCATTTCACAATTGAAGGGGCAGACGAGATATTCAAAGTGTTCCTCCCGTGGTTAAAAACAGCTTCCACTCACCCCCCCGCGAAAACGGATAGGGGTAGGCCCCCCCCAGGGCAAAAATTTGGGGAAAATCTTTGCCCGCGAAGCCGTCAAACAGGGGTTTTTTTGTCACGGGAAGGGGTGCGGTTTTTTACAGTATTTTTTTAAGGGCCCCCATATCGATACAGGGCCCTAAAGCCCTCTTTCTTCGCACAAGAAAAAAAACCCCCCCCCCGCCGGGGAGGAGGATTTGGTTTAAAAAAAACCCTTCTGCATTTTCCCCGAAAATTGGGCGCAGGGCCCGGGTCTCCGGGGACCGACAGTGGGTAAAACCCTCCCCTAGGAGGCCCGGTTTTTCCCCGGGAGTAGATCAATTTGGGCGTCAAAGGGGCGATGGGGACGGAAGGGTCTCGGGCCCCCTTCTCCGGAAGACGTCCCCAAAAAATCCCGGGATTCTGTGGCAGACCTGCAGAGGCCTGGGGGGCGGTTTGGGAAGGGAAAGGAGCGCACCGGGCAAGGTGCCACCAGACAAGGTTCCAGCAGTCAGGTCCCAGCGCACGACCTTTCCTGCTTCCAATTAACCGAAGGGGCATGGGGTGGCCCGCCACGGGAAGCCCCAAAAAGATGCTAGGAAGACCGAACAGCCGTGAGGGAATCTTTTCCTTTGCAAGGCGCCCAGGGGGGTCACCGGCTTGGTCCGTACCGATGGCGTCTTCCAAACAAATCCCCCGTACCGAGGATATCACCAAGGCTTCTCCAGTTTAAACCCCTGGAACGGTACCCGGGATACAAGGGGGGCGGGAAAAGTTCCCGGCGGAACCCGGGGTCCCGGAATGCAGGAGCCCGGAATACAGGGCCCGGTCAGTCCTGATCTCCACCGGCATGTCGGGTGGAAAGGAAAGTTTACCCAGGGGTGCCTCCCCCAAAATAGCCAGGTCGGGCGTTCCCCCCCAACGTTTGGGGGGGAAGCGGGCAGCCCTCCCAAAAAGATCGGACGGCGCAGTACAGCAAGCTTCTGTGCCCCCGACGGGATAATTCTTGCTAAAATGTGGGCTTGATCCCCCTGCATGGTTCTTCTCCAGAGGTAAAGGAACGGCAGTGGAGGGCCCTGGAACAAAAGGGGGCCCGGCGGGCAGACGGGGGGTCGCGCCAGATGCGATCTTGGAGGACTTTTTCTTGCCTCCCCGAAGCGCACGTCATGCGGGTGGCCCCGGGGAATAATTCGCTTAAAAAAAGATGGCAAATTCTCTGCAAGGGGGTCCTTTAAACGCTGGAAAGGCCCTTTTTAAAGGGGGCGCACAGGGGGGTTATTCCAGGACAGCCCATGCCCGGGTCGAAACTGACAGCTAATCCCCCGACTGAAGTTTCACCCCCGGCGCAGGGTTTAAGAGTGCCGTTGCGCGAAAAATGCCGGCTGGTTCCTCAAAACACTGCGGGAATTTAGAGGGAAGGCATGCAGGTCCCCCAGTCACCGGGGTCGCTCCGTCCCATAGAGGGTAGCCCAGCCGGGCCTTCCGACAACAGGGGCACAAAAGCCCCCTTGGGGGCTTCAAAGGAATTGGTCCCCCCTTAACTCAATTGCATGGGGACGGGGAGAAATCCCCCGCAGAGCTTGGGGTCCGCAAATTTTTGGCAGGCAGCGACAAACGGAAAACTTGGGTCCCAACGGGGTCATGGCATCCCCGGGGGGGCGGCCACAGGAGGGGGGGGAGGGTGCTCTGGCGGTGACGAGTTTCTCCCATGGCGGTCCCAAATGACCAGCTGTTCCCCTGCGGGGGGAGTTGCTGAGAGTGGGCCCCCACGAGAGAGGTCCGCCCCCCTGGGCAGCGGTACCTTGGCGGGATCCATGGCGGATTTACTGTAACGGTCCCGGACGAAAGTGGATCCACTGGACCCCCGCAAGCGTGGGTAAAAACCACACCCAAAGGAACGTAAACTAAGTGGGTCCCCCGGTTTTTTTACCAAGCCCGCTGCAAAGCGGGATGACTTCTGCGGGGGATTACCAGGTCGTACCCCTGACCTTTCTTCGGTGGCACCAAGTATACGGGTGCAAAATCGTAAAACAGGCTCTAGTCGGGGGCAGGCAGAAGGGCAGGACAAGGGGTTGGTTCGTGGTCGGGACAGGCAGACGGTCAGGGGGGCGAGATTCGGGGTCAAGAACAGTAGCGGAGTACGGTACACGGTAGACCCCGAAAGGAAAAATAGGGAATGCTTTCTCAATACAAGGCACTAAAGATCCGAGGGGGTGGGGGGGAAGGCCCAGGTGAAATGAGGCATCCCCGAAAATTTTTCCCCAACCCGGGGCCCCCCGCCCCCTTTAAAATTTACGAGTCGGGGGCGCGGGAGCCCTTAGAGCATGGGGGGCGTGCGCCGGGCAGAGGAGGTGGGGGGACACAGGGGCGCGGGGCCCGGGGGGTACCGTCACGCAGCCCGGGTCGCGGGCGCCGGCCACAACACCTACTATTTCATTATTAGTTTAGAATTAGATATTTCAATCATGTTTTCATTTGGATGTGAATGTGCAGAACTCCTTTGTGTATATGGAAATAAATGCTTTGATGGGGATCTGAGCTTTTTTCCATTTGTTTGAAAGACACTGCTATTATTATGCACATAACCATGTATTTAATAGTTTTATTTGTTTAATCATTAGCTTTTTTATTTTATTTTTTGTTTTTTCTTTGCATTGTTAACTAATGAGTCACATAATTTGGTAGGATTGCTGTATCTGCATTTGGAACTCAAATGCTAAGCTAATATTGATTTTATGTGACATTTACATCCATTTAACATCATGCCGGCTGTAAATGCTATAAATTAGTGCAATATTGCCATTGTCGATTCAGTTAAGCAATTGCTGCTCACAGTACCTACTGATTACCATGCTTTTGACGACATAAACAACCCTCAATCAGCTTTGGCCATTTTGGCTTCGGGGAATATTTGAGTTAATCTGCACATGAGCAGCTTTGGAAAATTATTTGTGAGAATTTATTCTGGCGGGCAAAAATTCCCTGTGAAAGGGCCTATTGGCAATGTTAGTATGGCAATGTATGAGCAATATGATAATCATAAAGGATGTGTTCCCGAATTTCAGATATTCTCATTTTTCTGATATGTATCAAGAGTTCTATTCTGAATTCAGTGGTGTAGTTATAGGGGTCGCAGTTTTCAATTTAAAAAGGGGCCCCTAACAAAGGGGAAACCGCAGGCTCCACTATCACAATAGTGCGCTCATGGATCAAAAAGAGATCTAACAAGGCTGTAAAAAAAGGGTGGACTGAAATGGTTTCCCCTGCTTCAAGAACTTAAATGTGCACTACTTGAAATACATTGTATTGCAGAAAAGTGTGCAAGCAATTGTGCCCCCCTTGTGGTCAAACAAAATCCCCAAAAAAGATTTTTTAAAAATGAAAATAAAAATATGAGAAAAAAAAAACACTCCCCCCTTCCCTTTTACAATAAAAAAAGCCCCAAAAAACCCAAAAAATAACCATAATTACGCAAAAAAAAATTTGTGTTTTTTGGTAGCAAAAACAATTGTATTAAAAGTGTTTAAAAAAGTTTGCATGTATCTCAAAGGGAAAAACCCTTTTAAAAAAACTACAAAACAGCCCCCAAAAAATGGCCTTTCAGGGGAAAAATGGAAAAAAATTTTTGGGTTTCCCCGAAAATGGGGCAAACAAAAGAAATTTAAAAAAGTAAAAAAAAAGTTGGGGGCCCTGTACCTAATGGACAACAGAAAAAAACCGCTCGAAATGGTAGTGAGGGGGCCCAAAACCCAAAAATTTTTGAGCCCGGGGCCTGGGTTTTATCTACCCTTTAATGTAAACCTCCTTTAAAAATTTTTCCTTGCCTATAAGGTTTTCCCAAATTCTCCCCCTTTAAATTTTGCCCCCCATTTTGCTCTCTGATGTTTTTTGTCATTTTTAACCCCTTTGGCGGTGATTTCTAGCTATATAAAATTTTTTTTTTCCAAAAAACCCGGGTTTTTCCCCACAAATTTTTTAAAGGGGGTTTTCTCCCTAAAAAGGATTAGCTTTCAAACATGAAAGGGGAAAAGGGTTTAACTAAAGGGGGACAATTACCCCAAATCCCATTCCCTTTTTTATTTTGCTTTGTTAGGGAGTGGAGAGTTATTGTTCTTCTGGGGGGTGCCAAAATTTTTTCCCTTTGGTTACGGACCTTTCCTCCCCCCCTTTCTCTCTTATCTAAAAGGGTTAAGCTGCTTTTTCCCTTCAAGGGTGGCGTCCCCCCGGGTGGTGTGTGCAATCCTGGGGAAAGGGGAACTTTGTTTAACTTAGGCCCCCAATTTTATTTTTAAACTTATTTTCTTACGGGAAAAAGGGCCCTCGTTTTTGTTTTATCACAGTTGTAGTCAAATTTTGAGCCCGCGTAAAACCCAACCGCCCAGAAAAATATGAACCCGCAGAAAGTAGCCGTTAGTATGTTTTGGGTTTTAATTAAAAATACGCAAATGGGAACATTTCCCTTTGATGTCCAGTTTAAATTTAAAATTTAAAATGTGTAATTCTCGGTATCCCAAAGATGGCGATTCAAATGATTTCCAAAAAAGTCAGAGGCCTTTTATATTTAAAAGGCCCCCTTTGCACCCACAAAGTAGAGCTCCCCCCCCCTTTCGAATACTTAAATAACAGCACGCTACACTCCCCCTTGAATTTTAAAAATTTCAACCCTCTTTGCACAAAAGGCAATATTCTCTTTAAATAATCCTTTTCTTTTATTTTCAACAGACGTTTAAAAATTAAAACATAAAGCCCTTCCAAGTGCTTAATCACAGGGCCCTTTTTTTTTGGGGTTTCCCCCAAATACAAAAAAATTCAGAATTTTTCCCTTACTTTGTTTCAAGTCCTTGTTTGTTCGATATAGCTGCCTAAATGCATATCGGGGGTAGCAGTTTTCCGCAGCACAAGTCTGCCATGTTTCGGAGTCCCCCCCCCCTTTTTTTCGGGCTCTGAATCCGGGGCTAAGTAAATTCTTTGACTTCCTGCATTAGTGGGAAGAAATTTAAAAAAGTGAGACAGGACTTTTGGGAAAAGCCTTCTTAAAGGCTTCCGCTGCCTTGGAAACCCGAATCCACCCTTGATCTCGGTTGGGGTGCCCCTGTAACAAAAAAAATATTTAAAAACACGATGGTGGGGTTTGCGGGTTTTTAAAAAGTTTTAAAAACCAGCAGGGTTTGGGAAAAGCGTACCCCCACCCCCAAACCCCTGTTACGATGGGTGATAGCTGTAAAAAATCACCGGCATTTTTAAACGTAGCATTTAGTGAAATTCAGTAAAGAAGACCTGGGGAATCAGATATGACATTCCGGAAAATTTTACCTTGTTCCACATAAGAAAACAGTTTTGGACCCATTTCCCCTTTTTTTAAAACTGTTTGTGATTTTTCCTCTGTTTTTTCCCCTTCCTAGAAATGAAATTTAACAAAATTTTGTTCACACAATTTGACTTGTTATTCAAATTGTTAAACAAAAGAAAAGGGCTTTTTTTAAATTATTTTTTTTTTGTTTTCCCT